>CATIWO010170499.1:0-10413 GCA_949673435.1 Macaranga tanarius
CTTAGACATATATCACACTAGGACTCTATATGTCATGTATTCATAATGCATGAATAGTGCATCAAAAATGTGGGTGTTACAATAATCTTCAACTTTCTATTTTGATAATTAACTCCAAACTTTCTTAACAAATATACCCCTTCTTACTAACATACACATACCCCACTTAAATGCACTTCATTTCTCTACTCCACATGTCATGAAGATAATAGTATGCTTGAATAGTACATCTAAAGATACGGGTGTTACAATTTCAATATTAAATTATTAAATATTTTCATATAAATTAAATGAGAAAGTTCACTATGTTCCCAATCATCATTCTTTTCATATGTCAAAATTTAATAATTTAATTTAAATTGCATCAATCATAATTCTAGATGAGAATTCCTATAAATTCTACCAATCATAGAATGCCCATATTATTAAGTAATGACATAACAATTCAATAATTCACAATTAAACAAATACTTCATAATATATATATAATGCATAAAAAAAAACCCATAATATGAACTCGAAACATAATCATATAACAAATAATATACAGAGGGGTTCTCCTTAATTTTAAAAAATTTTCAAGACCAGAATCATAATTTTTGGATATACATACAATTTATTATGAATTTTTCAATAAAAATTCAATTAAAAATTGTATTTTAATTACTAAAATAACTTAAAAATTAATTTTCATACTTCCAAAAAATAATTTTCTCCCACTGGACCTCCACTCCATCAATTATAAATATTAGAAAATTACTAATATTTATTCAGAATTTTTTCTTTATCAAAATAATTTTATTTTGAATTTTCTTTTGCTCAAAAATAAAATTAGAAAATAAATAATTTAATTATCGGAAAAATAATTTTAATATATAGAAAAATTTTACAAAAAATATGGAGTCCAGTGGTGGTAGTGGAGTCAAAAACCTCCTCCTCCATCTTCCGCACGCGCCCCCATGCACTGTCAGCGCGCGTGGGACTGTTTTGCTGGATGCAAACAGCAGCCAGACGAAGCCCACTCACGTGCGTGGCGCGTGCAGTCCACGCGCCGCCAAGGAGATGGATTCCGTCTCTGAAAAATTCCTACTCCCCCTAATAGGACTGTTCTGAGTTCAATGATGTAATTAGATTTTAATATAGACATATATAAGTATGAGTTTGAAGTTCAAACTCTTGTTATGTGAAGTGAATAATAAGTCATCTTCAACCTTTGGAATTTTTTCTAAGTCTGAAAATTACAGAATACGATTTTGCAAGTAGACAACTTTGAACAACCATAACTTTGTCTATACTCAACCATATTTAATGTTCTATATACCATTTTAAAGTTTGCATTACGTACTTTAAAAACATGTCAAAATTCATGGCATCAAAAACAGGATGCAAGTCCAAAAATAGATACAAAATTGTTGTTTCAATCATATATCAAAAACATAATTTCAACCATATTAACACTCAAAAACGAATTTAATCAATAAATTATCATGGGAATCATCAATCATGCTCTGATACCAATGTAATATTGCGGAATTATAAACTAAAACAAGTTTGGAACACTAACCTCTTAATGATTCCACAAAAGTTTGATTAAATCTTCAATGTCAAGTCAAAATGCAAATTATTAAAACTTGCACTATGATTTTCACAACCCAATTTATTTCCTTTTTGTTTCTTTAATATGCAGAGAATTATTCTGTTTTATTTGTAGAGAGGAATATATTTATTAACTACTAACATTCATTATTAAAATGATATATATATATATACAAGTTATATTCCAATGGTTGTAACTCTTCCAAGAGTTACAATTCTATTTAATTAACTTTATATTATAATAAACTATAATATAAACAAATATAATATAAATAGAATAATCATTCGGTTCGGTTCAACCCGTCATACGCGAACCCGACCCCGACCCGAATTCCAACACAGATAAATGTTCACTATCTTTGCCACTTTATGTTGTATGAGTTGACAAATATTATGATCATCCTTTGGACTGCATTCCAATGATTTCAACCAAAATCAACCTGCATTTGGTCGGTTAAACTAAAACCCCATTCAAATATCCAACCAACAATCCAAAACTTCAATAAAGTTAAAAACAATCTTCCATAGGAATGCAATAGACTTCTTTGTATTTCATTAAATTTCCCAAACTTTTTTGCAGTGGAATAACTAAACATTCATACATGCCAATACTTCCTAACCAAGCCTGTCCTAATCTAATCAAGCTTGCCATACTATCATTATATATTCTAATTTCGAAATCATCATAGTGTTAAGCACACGAAGTGGCTTTACTTGCCCAGTATTATACAGATCCTAAACAAGCCAGAAATTAGACGTTGCAAACATTTCCAATTCCAACCTTGTTAGGAAGCAGCAGCTTTAATAGCCCTTTGCAACTCACTCTCCAAATCAGTTACTATATTTGCAGGCTTCTTCACGTGTGTTTTCCCGTTTTCTCCTTCATTTCCTCCATCATTTTTCCTGCTCAACGGCTGTTCAAAACCCTCCAATTTATAACTTGAAGCTGGCACTGCATTCTTCCCAACCCCTGTACCTGCTCCATCTACATTCCTTGCTGAGACTCCAAATTTAATGTCCTCTAAGCACTGCTTCATATCCCCATTTTCCTTCTCCATTATCTCCAAATCCCTTCTCATCCAAAAGCACATTCCCTTCAACAACTCCAAATCACCTGCTTTGTTCTCATTGCTTTTTTGTTTTATTTCCTTGACTTCCTCACTCCTCTCTATCTCAACCTTATTTAGAGTCAAGTAAGGCATATTTATACCCAAATTGCCTGGCAAATTCACTCCCCACCTCAAATTCACATGTACCCTTCTGCTTAATGGCAACAATGTCCTTGCCTTAACAGAAACTCCACCCAGAAACCCACCTTTCTTTCTATCCCCCAATACCAATTGCCTGTCTGACAAAAACCCAATTCCAGTATTATGAGAATAAACTCCATCAAAATCATTTGGGTTAGAATTTACAAACCCTTCTTTCCCCTTTCCATTAAATGGCTCCAATTTCACCTCCTGCCAACCAAATGGCCCATCTGGAGCAAACCCATTTCCAAACTCAGAATTTGAAGGTGACCCAGAATCCAAATCGGACCTAGTAACGACATGGGTACCAGGATTTGGACCAGTACTAGGGTTTGAAGAGGAAGCAGTTCTTTTGTGAACGGAGAAATGACCAAGTTGGGGCTTAAAGTGGAGAGAGAAAGTAGGAATAATAACACTGGGACTTGCATTAGAGAAAGAGAAATTAGCAGAGAAAACTAAAGGTGAGTTTTGAGGAGACCCAAAAAGGCCTAATCCTGACTTGAGAGATAGACAGAAAGGAGAAGGGGCAGTGCCAGTGGTGGTGGTGGTGGTGGTTGATGGATTGTAGGTAAGTTTTAGAGAAGGACCAGAAGGAAAATTTGTGGAGATAGAGAAGGAGAGGTCTGAAAAGGAGTTGGTAGCAGTGGTGAAGATAGAAGTGAAAGGCTGACTGAAAATTGAAATAGGTAATTTGGCTTTTAGGAGAGGATTTGAATTGCTGCTGTTCTCATCTTGAAGATTGATGGAGAGCTTCATTTCGATTGTTTTGTTGATAGATTAATGGGATATTGCACTGCTGCAGTTATGGTCAGTGGGTTTCGCCCATTGCTGTTATGTTTGTGAGGGGAAAAATGATTGAGGTACTATTTTAGAGTCATAAGGTTGCTATCGTAAGGGTTGCAAACGAACATAGCCGCTCGCGAGCAGTTCAGAGCTCGACTCGTTAAAAATTCGTTCGAACTCGTATATTGAAGCTCGTTTAATAAACGAGTCGAGTTCAAACTATGCAAAACTCGGCTCGTGAACAAGCTCGAATAAGGGCTTGCGAACTGGCTCGTAATTTTAATATATTAATAATTTAATTTTACATATACAATATATAAATTTTTATTGATTTAAATATTTTAAAAATATATTATTAAAAAAATCATAATTTTATAATAATTTATTTAGTAAATAATTTATTTTAAATTATTTAATGAATAATTTAAATTTATACATTGTATTTTTAGAAAAAAATTTAGCTTGTTTAGGCTCGTGAACAGCTCGCGAACACTTAACGGCCTAATGAGCTCGGCTCGTTTATAAATAAACCAACCCTAAGTTAGCCAAAGCTCAGCTCGGCTCGGCTCGTTTACACCCCTAGCTATCATAAGGATAAGGATACTTCAATTTTGGGTAAAGGTACAAAAAAGCCCCTAATATTTATACCGAGGAACGCATTAACCCTTAAACAAATGTCGGGCTCAATTAGGCGCAAGAATTTCTAAAACCTGTAATCCAAGCCCTTCATGGTGTAACGTCACAAACCACCGTTTGCAAAAGCTGACGTGGAAAGAAAGTGAGACCCACATAAATACCATCTAACGTCTTCTTCCTCTTTAACGCGATTTGTCCTTCTTTACAATACCCAAACCCCACTTTAGAATATTGAATTCTTGATATTTTTTGTTCACTAAAATCTTGAATTCAATGAAGGCGAAGAAGCAGAACCAAAGCATGATATGCTATTGCAATAATTGAAACAACAACAGTAGCAACAGAAGTAACTAAAGTAAGAAGAGTTCTTGTTTTGCACATTCAACATTTGCTCATCAACTTCTTTTGTGCTCATCTTTTCTTTAAGCATGGCAAATACTATTAGATAACGATCAAGCCTTGGATCAGCTACACACATCATGTTCTTTGCATCCCACATTTATTGGGTTAGCTCAGGAACAGCTAAGGTGGACACTGTTTGCGAACCGCACGATGTAAGAGGAGCAAAACCACCATAAAGAAGTGAAGATGAGGGAATGGAATGAGATTCACTATAAGTTTTCTCAGATCAGAGTTCAATTAGCATTGTTGTAGATATCAAATGATTCAAGTCACCAACTGCCATGATATTAAAATCCAATCAATAAAAAAGAACTGGAAATTTCAAGAAATAAGAAAAAAAATAGGCAATTGATCAAAGGAGGAAAGGGCAATTAGAATTAAAGCTTACAGCTTGGAGTTTTCAGTTTAAGCGTGCGGAAGCAAATGTCACATAGGGCTTCATTATCAAGAACCATACACTCATCTACACTTTCAACAAGCTAATGAACAGACAAAGTAGCATTATAAGGCTCTATAACTGTATCAGACACTTTAGAAGATAGGAAAACAAAGAAAGTTAGCATCATTATGTCTGGGTACTCTTCCCCTATCTTTGAGATCAAAAGGGTTCCTATTCCAAAGCTAGTACTACCTCCAAGAGAATGGCAAACCTAAAAACTTGCTAAAAAATCAAACAACAGAAAAACCCCATTAACATCCCATCTCTAAACATACATAAAGTTGTAGCTTTTCTAATAGAAATCTTTAGACCCTAAAGCATTCAGAAGTAGAACCAATCAATTTATATACCCTTCAGAGATCAAATAAATACATAAATGCCATCTAATCAAAATAGAAATACACAAAAAAACCCACTAATTTTCCTTCAAAAAAATACATAAGGCACAAATTTGAAAACCATTAAACATATAAAAATACAAGAGAGCCATAACGAGAATGTCCATTTAGATGGTCTCTCTCTCACACACGCACCCATAGACCAAAGTTTTAAATTACAGCAACATATATATTTTACAGCATGTAGCAGGGGAATAGGATTGTGACAAGGATGTTCTTCATGCAGATCTAGTAAACCAGAGAGAGGATTTTAGCGGTGATGGTGGATTTGCAGACAAAGAATATGTGCGTAAAAGGATGTAGGGTTTTTTTAAGTTTTAAAGATTACAGAATGCCCTCTTTTTCTCCTCAAAGATCTCATCCTTCAACGCCACCACCCTCTTCTTATTCTTCACCCAAATGTGAATGGGACAGAGAGATTATTTGGTGATTTGGTTGATTTGAGAGAGATTATAAAAGTGAAGCAGATTGGAGGTGGTGGTGATTTGGTTGAAAAAGAGAGAAGATAGATAGAGAGAAAAATCTAAAGGAAGAGGAGGTGGTGACTTGGTTGAGGAAGCTCTGATTTGGAAGAAACGCTAGTGGGGCGAGCAGGACAAAGAGAGAGGCTAAGGGTGAGGATGCTGACAGTGAATTGGTATTTTTTTATAGTAGTAGTTGTTATTGTTGTTGTTGTTGTTGTTATTATTATTATTATTATTATTATTATTAAATAAAAAATAATAAAAAAAATAATCTCTCTAATTTATGGGTCCCAAAAATGCTGTAGCGGCATCATCCACAAACGGTGTTAAACTTCCGTCCATACTTTATCAAATAGAGGGGCTCAGAAACTTCATTTTAGAAATTCTTATGTCTAATTGAGCTCGACATTTGTTTAAGGGCTAATGCGCTCCTCGACATAAACATTAGGGGCCTTTTTGTACCTTTACCCCTTTAATTTTTGATTTCCAAATATTAGTTATAGCATATATAGTTATCTGATAGTAATCTATTGTATAGTATTATATATATTGTACATTGCTTATTGGCTTTCAATACAAGTTTTTATTCCTCTCAATTATCTTATTATAGTATTAGAGTATATCATGGTTTAACAACCACTAGCCTTTTTTTAATTTTTTTTTTATTAATGTCGGACAATCGACTTCCTGCTACAACCTCTATTACCGCTACAATACCTATTTCGGTGAGTCCAGCAACATCAACCATCTCTATTTAATCATTACCAAATATCGCACATTAATTACCCATCAAGTTAAATTCCATAAATTATTTACTCTGGCAAGCACAACTTCTTCCTCTTATATATAGCTATGATCTTTCCAATCATGTTGACAGCTAAATTAAATCCCATATTCCTTTTCTCGCTAATAATCAACCAGATTCTGACTATCACTCTTAGTTTTAGCAGGATCAACTGGTGCTCAGTTAGATTGATGGCTCTATATCAGAAGCTTATGTCCTATAAATTTTTGGTTCTAAACTGCTAGGATTGCTTGGGAATGCTTAGCAAATTCATATGTTGTTGGTTCTAAAGATCATACTAGAACTATTAACTCTTGATTTTTCAAGTTTACAAAAAAAAGCTCCGAAAATATATCCCAGTATACACAACATGCAAAGGCCATGTTTGATTAGTTGGTAACCTTAAATAATCCAGTTTTGAGTCTGATCTGGTGCAAGTCATTATTAATGGGTTAAGTTCTACCTATATACCATTTATTTGCTCTCTTTAACAACACTAAGAAGATATTACATATGATGCTCTGTATAGGCTTTTACTTTGTGAAGAAAAAGATCTCAATGCCGAAGTCACAACTAAGGAAATTGTACCTCCCACTGCTCATTTAACCACTACACAATATTATTCTTGTGGCCGTGGTACGAATTTTTTAAGAGAACGTGGTCGATCCAATAAGGGCTGAGGATGTAATGAAATTTTTAATGGTGGTAGAGGACAATCCTCTTCTTATTTTTAAGCTTCGGATTCTTCTTATTCCAGTGGTACATCATCTGATTCTTTTTCTGTATAATGCCATAATTGTTTGGGTTATGGTCACATGGCTCTACAATGTCCTTTACCTATATCAAAGGGTATGGTTTGTTCACCTAATTTCTCTTCTTCTAAACCAATTTCTTACCTAGCTGCTGCCTCATCTTCAACCTGTCCCAATCCACAATAATGGATTGTTGACACTGGCGCCACTCATCATCTTACACCTGATCTTGAGAATTTACAAATTCATTCTGATTATCATGGTTCGAATGATGTTAAGATTGGAAATGGTAAATCTCTTTTTATTACTCATACTGGGTTATCTAAATATCGTGTTTATGAGAATTCCTTCTTTTTGAATGATATATTTTGCGTTCTTGATTCTTGTGCTAATTTACTTTCTATCAGTTCATTTACAGTTGCTAATAATGTTTCCATTGAATTTTTTTCCTAACTATTTTATTGTTAAGGATATCCACACGAAGGAACCTCTTCATACTGGTCAGAATAATTATGGTTTATACACTATGTTGTTGGATCCTGTGCAACAGTCTAGTCATCCTCATACTTTTTTGGCGTCAAGTTTCTCTCAATGGCATAATATCCTGGGTCATGCTAATGCCTCCACTGTTGGCCACATTCTACATAAATTTCATCTTCCATTTAGCAAGAATAAAACATCCATTTTATGTCATACTTGTCATGTTAGCAAAAGCCACAAATTACCTTTCTCATTGTCTTCTTTTCAGGCTAAAAAACCTTTAGAACTTATTTGTTCTGATTTATGGGGTCCTGCTTCAGTTCAGTTTATTGATGGCAGTAGATATTATGTTTTCTTCTATGATCATTACAACAAATATAATTGGATTTATTTTATTAAATATAAGTCTAAGGTTCTTAATGTCTTTATTAAATTTGACATTTGGTTGAGAAATTCTTTGATTGTTCAATTAAATCTTTTCAAGCAGATTAGGGTGGTGAATATCAAGCACTAACTAAATATTTGTTAGATAATGGCATTACCCAACGTAGTGCTTGTCCAAAAACACCTAAATAAAATGGATGTACTGGAAGGAAGGATAGGCATATAGTGGAGACTGTATTAGCCTTATTACAACATTTTCATTCCCTATAAAGTATTGGATTTATGCCTTTGATACTGCTATTTATATTATTAATCGCTTACCCACTTCTCTTTTGGCATATGATAGTCCTTATACTAAATTATTTCATAGAGATCCTAAATATTTAAATATGCAGTCTTTTTGGCTGCTTGTGTTATCCATGGCTATGGCCATATAGTGCTCATAAACTGTCTCCCCATTCTAAAGCCTGTATATTTATGGGATATAGTAAAATTTATAAAGGTTATATTTGTCTTGATCTTTCTTCTTTTAAATTTTTTATCTCACATCATGTAGTTTTTTATGATCAAGAATTTTCATTTTCAAAAATTAAAGATGTGTCGTCCAATGTCAAGGATTCTACTCCATCAATAATTTTTTTACCAAATTTTATCTTAAACACACCACTTTTAAATTTAAATAATACACATCCATCTTCTAATCCCTCCATCCCTACATAGTCTAACAATTTTTAAACACCAACCTCTCCATCCTATTCCATCTCTACTTCTTTCTAAAGTCCTATAACCACCTAACCACATTTATCTCCATCTCATCCAACCACTTCCATGCCCTTATCATTAGCCAATAATCTTACTCCTACCTAGTCTCCTATTCGGCCTCCATCTCTTGGTCTTCCTCTGGTGGTAGATTTATCTACATATACTTCCCAACAACCTCAACATCAGCACCAAACTCACCTTATGGTCACTCGATCTCAAACTGGTAATTTGAAACTGAAAGCCCTTTTTACTGTCTCTTACGATGAACTTGAACCTACTTTATACATATAAACTGTGAAGCATTCAAAATGGCGATAAGTGATGGTTAATGAATACAATGCCATGGTGAAAAATGATAGTTGGAAATTGGTACCATCAATTGCTCATCACAATATTGTTGGTTCCAAATGGGTCTTTCGGATAAAGAGGAATAAAGATGGTATAATTACACGATACAAAGCTAGTTTAGTTGCCAAGATGTATAATCAACACCCATGGGATTCGATTACATAAAGACCTTCAGTCTTATTGTCAAGCCTACCACTATTCACCTTCTCTTATCCATGGATGTTTCTTTTAACTGGGATGTTCACCAACTAGATGTTTCAAATGCATTCCTACATGGTAATTTAAAAGAAGTGGTTTATATATCTCAACCTCAAGGCTTTGTGTATTCTCAATTTTCAAATCATGTTTACCATTTAAAAAAGTCTATCAATGGTCTCAAATAGGCACCAAGACAATGGTTTAAATGTCTTACTAATCATTTTCTTTTCATTGGGTTTTACAAGCTCTAAAACTGACACATCCCTATACTTTCTTAAGAGAGGTCTGGTTCATCTTTATTGTCTTATTTATGTCGATGATATTCCACTACTAGGAAATTCTAAGAATTTGGTTGATCAAATCATTCATTCTCTCCAATAAAGTTTTACTCTCAAGGACCTTGGCTCTTTATATTATTTTTTGGCTATTAAAGCCAATTGATATGAAAATGGTTTGCTTTTAACTCAACACAAATATATTCATGAACTTTTTCAATATTGCAATATGCTGGCTGCCAACTCCATTTCAACCCCAGCTTATGCTTCTCAAAAACTTCAAACACCTATCTTCTAATCCCTCTGATGAGTGTGAAAAATACATGTTTTAAGCACTCTATTTTATTGCATCTTAGGCTTAATAGTTGCATTAGTTAGTTAGTTTTTAGTTAATTTAGTTAGTTTAGTTATTTTGTCTTAATTAGTAGGATTTATTTGTTTTTAGATAATTTCTTTTGTGTT
>CATIWO010170569.1:0-10356 GCA_949673435.1 Macaranga tanarius
GTTATAATTATTTTGTTAAATATTAATTTTAAATATATAAGTAAAAAATTAAATTATATAATTTTAGGTAAAATTACGTAGTTTTATATTACAATTCTAGAGTATATATGACAAGCTAAATAATTTGGACCAAATTGAACCAAAATTTTTAATTCGGAGAAGAACCGAACTGAACCGAAATTTTTAATCTCCGAACTGTCCCGAACCGAAAATTTGGAGCAATTCCAGAGCTTTGATTTTTAAATCTCCGATAGTATGGAGCAATTCCGGAGAATTGCATTCTCCGAACCGAATCGGACCGTGCTCACCCCTAGAGATACCAATAAAAAGCATAATTTATCCATAAGATTCCCGAACAACAACACCTAAACCAAATTGATAACATCGGACCAAAATTGCCCGTCTCCCGATCTATGCCAGACCCAACCGGTCCCATATATAAATCTTTCTTTAAAGACCAAGACGGTATTATCCTAGGAGACCAACCCGGTCTCATCACTATTTAAGCGGGAACCAAGGAACACTACCCAATACCTATGTCATCTACAGTAAATAACCCGAGAGTTGAGGTTAAGATAATGACAAGGAGCTGCAAAAGGCTGTCACTAGACTCGTTGGGCATTTATCCCAAGAAACGGTCATTAACCAAACTTGGAGAGCAAGTTTTGCCTAGGTAAGTTCCCGTATTACTATCACAAATTCACAATACCAAGAAATCAAATGTAACTCCACTATTCTATTACCCTTACCTTCTTTCTTTGCAAAGTCGAACTATACTTGACTTGAGCGTTAGAGTGGCCTCGCCGGTAAAGCGCTGGTGACCCATCTAAAGCTCCTTCTTTGCCTTGCAGGATCGAGCCTCGGTAGGCGATCTTCACAACAGCCTATTATCAGTGGTGTGGTGAGCTCGGCATGGCGGAGGATATAGAGAATGGAGGAAACAAAGATCCAAACACCATAACACTCATTTCCACCACAACTAGCACAAGGAACATCGAATAAGCAACTCCTTCAAACCTCATCAACTTTTTAAATGAAATAACCACCCAAAATGAACAACGATCAACTCTAACCCAACCATTCGATATAGCCAACATAGTGACAACTTTACAAAAGCTAAACTCCATGGTAGAAAACCTTCAAGAGGACTAATAAAGGAGCAAAAAAGGGAATGCCTCCCAAGCAACATTCATAAGAGAAGACCTCACACATGGCCCAGGTGATCAAGAATTCAGAGCACCAAGGAATTCCAATAACCCATCCACCCCAATAGCCAAACAAAGAAGTAAAAGAAACCAACTTAATAAAGTGAAAAAAGGGTACGTGCACTCCTAGCAAAAGAAGATCAAGAGGAGCAAGTGAGGAAGAGAAGGTAAGCTCCTCTACTAGATCTGCCCACACCGAAAAGCATGCGGATCTAGTAGACCTAGACAAGAGGATTTAAAATATGGATAATGATACATGTCGCTCAGAGCGATATGAATAGTATCGTCGCTCACCAACTAAAAGACATATTTATCCCTCTTAATTTTATAATATAGAAAAATTATATAATAATAAAAAACACCTTTTTAATTGACAATTAATTAAATTAATAAAATCTAAAACCTAAGAGGGGTATGGGTGAACCCGTCGTACAATAATTTAAAAACTCAAATTTTATAATTTATTTATTTATTTATTTAATATTTTTGTAATTATTATAAAAGTATATGGGCAAAATTGGAATATTAATTATTTTTTTATTCTTTTAGGGGTAAATTAGTCATAAAGTCGCGCAGCGCGACGGCACTGTTCCATCGCGCTGCGCGACAACAATCGTTTTCCTTAAAATATTGTGTAAAATATGACACTAGGAGTGACAAAGACTGACTTTTACCTCCGAGATGTCTCTCCTTTAGCAAACTACTTGATCCATGAACCATTCTTACCTAAATTTAAAATGCCTCCATTAGACTATTTTAATGGCGCCATGAACCCCCTCAATTATGTCTAAAACTTATGTATAACTACACACCTGTAGACCACCCTAGACTCAATCTTACATAAAGTCTTCCCCATTGAATTGTACCAAGGGCTAATGTTAGCTCTATTACCTCATTTGCGGAAATGACCATGTTGTTCAATGCTCGATTCATAACCAGCATATCGATCAGGAAAGACTTAGCTGGTGTCCAAAAGTTTTACCATAAAAAAGATAAGTTACTCCGAGACTGTGTAGAGAAATTTAATAGAGAAGCATTGTAGATCGAATACTTAAGCAACATGGTTGCCATTAAAAGCCTTCACATATAAGACCACCTCCAAGCTTCTCTACAATGACATCAATCTGATTCCACACAACAACTTCGCGGAGTTAATGGTGAGGGCTCGTCGCCACATTTGCTTAGAGGAGGTGCATATTGTAAATGGAGAGACCCTTAACAAGAGAACCCCAAAACCTAAGAAAATATAGGATATGAACCAAAATGATAAAGAGGATGAAGGAAAGGTGATAACAGATAATCAACATTGAGAGAAATCAATAAGACCAACAACTGCCTAAATGCTAAAGAGATCAAAGATGGGTTAAATATACCGGTAGTTACTAAACTTTGTGTTTATTTCATTTTGGGTACTGAACTTTAATTTGGTTCATAAAGGTAACCTAACTTTAATTTTATTTTATCCAGTGGTCACCTGGTACTGGAAGTCGAATATTCTGAGAATATTCCGGTTATTAAATGTATTGGTGGTCATCAAACTTTGCACTTGTTTCATTTTGGGTACTAAACTTTGATTGATTTCATTTCAGTCACCAAATTCTCAGAATATTCTAAGAATATTCGACTTCCGGCATCGGGTGACCACTAGATAAAATAAAATTAAAGTTTGGTTACCTCTATGAACCAAATTAAAGTTCAGTACCCAAAATGAAACAAGTATAAAGTTTAGTGACCACCGGTATATTTAACCCGATCAAAGATCTAGTTGTAGATCTAGTTGTAGAGACTAAAAATCTAGCAAAGGTAAAGTATAAGACTGAATTATTAGTTTATTATTTGAACCTACATTTTTTACCATTCATGTCTAGCTATAAAGAACATGAAATGAACATCTTATATTAATTTATTTGCTTCCTCGAAGAGTGGCTTTAATTATATGAAGACTAACAAGAACGCGATTGTGTTTTTTTTCTTATTAATTATAAGAGTATTTATTACATGCTGGATAATTACTTGTGGAATATTTTAAGAATGAAGACCATACTAAAACTATAGTAAACCAAACTCTTAAGCAAAGACTAACTAAACAACCAAACAAAGTGACTAAGAAATAGTTTTAGTTAAATGAAATTTATGTCCTTAATGACCTACAAATACTCTATATTATGTTATGATTGATAAGATAATGTGAGTGTTGAGACCATAAGGATGCCATAGACTACATTCGGTCTCCAAATAATAATAAAGTTAAGGCCAGAGTCACATACGACAAAGACGACCAATCTCCAAAGAATATATGCTAGAGCCACAAGAATAACTAAGACAACACTTAATCCCCACCTTATTGTAAAGCTAAGGCTAGAGTTACATACGACAAAGATGGCCGATCTCTAAAGCATATAAGTTGGAGACATAATGATGGCATGGGCAGTACTTAATCTCCTAATATAAAATAGTTAAATACAAAGTCGTAAGATGACGATGACAACCGCTTGCCATAGATATATAAGTCACAAAAATTACCAAATGTCTAATTCAATCGCGAGATGAGTACGTCATATTGATGATTAAATACTTCATATCATGCTAAAAACGCCAATTGCCAAAGATGATTGAGTGCTTTATAAGGGAAAGGAGATTACGGAGCAACCCTCGCTAAGGGAACTAAGGAGAGACGAAAGACCTCGCAGATGCTACAGGGACTGCTGATTTGGCTACAGAGATAATCTACAAGTCATTTACAACAGATATAGGCACTTACATCGAGGACATATATTCATTTGAGTGAAGACGACAAGAGAATGCACCAGTGGTCGAGGAAGATAGATGAAAGGAATGTTAACCGGAGAGACTAGAGGAGATACTGTGAATTCCATAGAGATGTTGGGCATGAATATGGAAGAATATTAGTAGTTAAAAGAAGAAATAGAGTGTCTCATCTAGCAAGGAGCCCTCAAAAGTTTGTCAACACTCGGTCAACATACTGCAAAAACCTACTCCAAAAAGGAGATCGGAATTAAAGGCGAGTGTGAACCCAAAGGAGCGCCGACCGTTGTAAGTAAAGATCCTAAGTAGTGATTCATCAGGAGATCGACCACTGAATAAAAGAAAGCATAACATAGTGATTTACACCAGCGTATCATGTATAGAGAGCAGTCTCTACAGACCAATCACATTCTTCGATAAAGATGAAGACTAGCTGACCAAACCCAAGGAGGATGCACTAGTTGTAAAGGCCAGAAAAGAAACATTCTCCTGTGAAGAATGCTCATTAACAATTAGGGTTAAGTATCGGTCGGTTCGGTTTGATTTGGTTAAAGAACGACCAAAACTTATCAAAAGAGAATTGTGACCAAATTGAACCGAATTAGAAGGAAAACTAAAATTAACGAAATTGATTCGGTTCAGTTCGGTCGGTTATTCGGTTAATTAATTTTATTTTTGAAATAAAATTTTTATTTTTTATTTTTTATTTTATTATTTTTTAAGCTTATTCTTTAATTATATGACTAAAAAAATATTTTTTATTTATCATTTTAATATTTATATATAATTTTTTCTAATTAATATATTTTATTTAATATTTTTATGATAAATATATATTTAAGTCAGTCGCTTCGATTATTTTTAGTTTTCTAAATTAAAAACCGAACTAGTTGGTTATGCATTGTCAAAAATTGAACCGAACCTATATATAACCGAACCGAACTAATCGGTTCGGTTAGTCAGTTTTTGATTTTTTTTTCTTACCCCTATCAACAATGGGCTAGAAGGCATATAAGTGCCAATTCAAGGATCCATCAAGTTGACAGTATAGTCGGAGACTGACGAGTGGTACTTGGACTTATCGGTGAATTTTATAGTGGTCGATTTGCCTTTCGCCTATAATGTAATCCTCAGAAGTTCATTTCTATTTAAGACTTGTACCAGGACCTACATCAGGTACCTAACCATGAAAACACCAACAAAGAAGGGAGAGCTGATCGTAAAAGGAGACTGAAAAGTGGCCTATGAAGCGTATGTAACCGTATGGAGGGAAGCACAAAAATACTCCCAGTAAAGACCAACGATGTAAGTAGACTTAAAGAAAAAAGAACCCAGCCTTTGGAGGAGACTAGATGCTTCAAGGTATCAGAAAAGACACTGAAGTTTGGGTCAAAAATTGAAGAAAGCACCAGATAGGCTGTAAAAGAGACACTACAAGAACATCGATCATCCTTTACTTGATCACCTAAAGACATCAGGGATGTCCTACTAGAAATGATGACCCACAAACTAAATATTGATCTGAGGACCAGACCGGTCATCTAGAATAAGAGGAAGCCTGCCCTGAAGAGACAAGTTACAATTTTAAATGAGATTGATAGGTTGTTACATGTAAGATTCATTAGGGAAGTCTTTTACTTTGATTGGGTTTTTAATGTGGTCATAGTTAAGAAGCCAAATGGGAAATAAAGGATGTTAACATATCTATAGCTTCATGGATATATAAGCTGAATATCACCATAAAGAATTGGACAAACCAGACGAGGAGAATGCCACTTTCATAATAGACTGAGGTACCTATTGCTACACAGCCTTGCCATTCGGTCCAAAAAATGTTGAAGCAATCTATCATAAGCTAGTCAATAAGATATTCAAAGAGCAGATTAGGAAGACTATAGAGGTCTATGTAGATGATATAAATATCAAGAATAAGAAAGATGTAGACCATAGAAGAGACTTAACCTAGGCATTTAAGACGTTAGACCAGTTTGGTATGAATTTTAACCTAGAAAAGTGTATCTTTAGAGTCAAAGTAGAAACGTTTCTTAGCTTTATAATATCACAGCGTGACATTGAGGCTAATCCTAAAAAAGTAGAGGTGATACTATCCTTGAAACCACTAACCTCAGTCAAATAAGTTCAAAAGCTAAATGGGAGACTGATCGCACTTGGTCGCTTTATTTCCTATTTTGCTAGGAGATGTATGCCCTTCTATAGAAGCTTAAAGCAATTGATGAATTTCCAATGGACCAAGAACTATTAGCAGACCTTTGATAAGCTCAAAACCTTCCTCACTCACCTCTTTTGCTCAGTTGACCCACACTACGTACAAATTTATATTTATACCTCTTTGTTACCAATGAAATAGTTGCATCTGTCTGGATCAGGGAAGAAGGGACCGAGCAATACCTGATTTGCAATATTAATAGATCCTTTAAAGAGTGGAGTCAAAGTATCCAAGATTAGGGAAGTTGTCATATGCTCAGCTGATCTCCACCAAAATACCAAAGCAGTATTTTGAGGCATACCAGGTAGTTCTCTGCACCGACCAACCACTTAGGAAGGTTCTCTAAAAAGTGAAAATAACTGAAAGACTGGTAGACTAGTCAGTAAAGATAGGGGCTTTGGCATCATTTATGAACTCAGGAAAGTAATGAAAGCTCAAATATTGGTGGACTTTATAGCAGAATATGAAGAGAAAACAAAGACTAAGCCTACTAGTACCATCCAACGATGTTATATCTATGTAGATGAGGCATCTGGGACCAAGGGAGTAGAAGCAAGGGTTGCAATTAGAGGACCACATGGCATTCCAATAGAGAGCATCATAAAAATCCTCTCCAAAGTTTCCAATAATACGAAGACTAGAAGATTCAGCACCCAAGATTAAGAGATAACCAAGTACTTCAGCAGGGTTAAGCAGCTACTCTCACACATGGAGAAAGTAGGGATAACTTGGGAGTTAGAGCAAATACCAAGAATAGAAAACTAAGAGGTGGATGCCTTGTCGAAAGTCATATTGGAAGAAGTAGTCCCTCCCAAAGGTGTTCGGATGCAAACTCCAACCAAAGCCAGCACTGCTATTGATGAAGTCCTCTTAGTAATACCTCCTGGATGAATGAACTTTATTATTAAATATCTAGACGTAGCAGACCTACTAGAAGACCAAGAAGATGTAAGAAGTATAGTGAGGATTGCCAAAGACTATTATTTTAATGATGGAATTTTATACAAGAGGTCAGCCACACACCCCTAGTTATGGTGTATGTTCAAAGAAGATAAGGAGTGTGTAATAAGAGAGATACATGAAGGGATCAGTAGTGCACATGAAGTGACGACAATGGTGGTCAAGAAAGCCCTTGTATAAGGGTGTATTAGCCACAATGACCAAGGATGCCAAAGCAATCATACGATCATGGCCTATATGTTAGATGCATGATAACTACATGCATTCACCCCCTACACCATCGAGACCTCTTGGAGTTACCTCGTCATTCACTCAATGGGGAATGAACATAGTAGGATCGTTCCCACAGGTAGCAGGATAGGCTAAGTTTTTATCGCAGTAGATCACTTCACTAAATGGGTGAAAGTTGAACCAATTGCCATTATCGATCAAGCACATGTCATTTAATTCTTTTACAGAGATATATGTAGGCATGAGATCTCAAAAGTTTTGATAACAGACAATGACAAGCGGTTTGATTCAAGAGATTTGGGAAGTTCTATGAAGATCTCCATATAAAACTATGGATCACATCAGTTGCCTACCACTAGACTAATGGGATGACTAAAGTTACTAATAGGACCATCATCTAAGAGCTCAAAAAGCATCTCGACTAAGCAAAAGGGAGAAAAACTGAAGCATTACCTTATGTCTTATAATCCTACCATACCATCCCAAGAATTGTAATTGGAGAAACTCCCTTTATGCTAGCATATAGCATGGAGACAGTAATACCTATGGAGATTGGCCTCACCAGCTATAGGACGATGCACTATAATGAAAAGATTAATGATCAAGAGCTCCGCTCCAATCTAAAGCTAGTTGCCAAATTCAGAGAAGATGCAAAGATCAAGATGGAGGGGTGCAAGTAAAGAATAGCTAGATTCTTTAATATAGGGGTGAAAGTAAGAAGCTTAAATGAAGGAGATTAGGTTCTCATAAAATCGACAGTTAGACGCGGAGACACAGGCATAGGAAAGCTAGAAGAAAACTGTATAGGGCTATTCAATATAGATTAGGTCATAGAACCAGCCACCTATTGCCTAAGTAAACCAAACAGAATGCCACTCCCTAGGACCTAGAATGCTAAAAAGAAATTCCACTAATGAATAAAATGTGACTACTCCTTATGAAATGTAACGAATGACAAACTTGTTGCGGTCATGCTAATGAAATCTAGTATTTAAATTGTTGAATAAATTCAAGTGGATGAATCATAGGATAACATAGACCCACTTGATCTTATAAATGATAAAAAGAAAGTGGAAGAGTCGTAGGGTGATAAGTATCCCCTTGATCTCGTATATGAAAAATAAAGTGGAAGAGTCATAGGATGATGTAGACTCACTTGATCTCATTAATGAAAAAGAATTTGGAAGAGTCATTGGATGATGAAGACCCAATTGATCTCAAATAAAAATCCAAGTGAACGAGTCATAGGGCGACGAAAACTCACTTGGTCACATATAATAACAAAAAATAAAACTCAAGTGTATAAGTCGTAGAACGATGGAGACCTACTTGGTCACGTGAGCTAACACAAAAATAAAATTTTTGTGTATGAGTTATAGGACGCTGGAGACCCACTATAAGTTGTAGGATGATAGAGACCCACTTGGTAACATGTGCTAATACAAAAATTAAATCCAAGTGCATGAGTCACATGATGATGGAAACTCACTTAGTCGCATATAATAAGAAAAAAATAAACCCAAGTGCATGAGTCGTAGGATGACAGAGACTCACTTAGTTACATATAATATCTCCAAATAACTCTAAGGGCATGAGTCGTCGGACAACGGAGACTCACTTGCTTGCATATAATAACAAAAAATATAATACAAGTGTATGAGTCACAAGATGATAGAGACCCATTTGGTGACACATACGAACTGAAAAATAAAATCCAAGTGTATGAATTATATGACAATGGATACCCACTTGGTCACATATGCTAATATAGAAAATAAATCTAAGTGCATGAGTCTCAGGACGACAGAGACTCACTTGGTCACATATAATAGCAAAAAATAAACTCAAGTGCATGAGTTGTAGGATGACAGAGACTCTTTGTCATATATATATCTCTAAATAAATCTAAGCGTATGAGTCATAGGACGACCGAGACTCACTTGGTCACACATTATAATGAAAAATAAAATCCAAGTGTATAAGTCGTAGGATGATGGAGACTTCACTACAAGAAACTGGCGATTTAGCGACAGATTTTTCCGTCGCTAACACTTAAAAATCCGTCGCTAAATATCTTAGCGACGGATTTGCGACGGAATTTTTTGAGTCGTTAAAACGCTCGTCGCTAAAATTTAGCGACAGAATTTGCATTTCCGTCGCTATATTTAGCAACGGATTTTGCATTTCCGTAGCTAATATAGCGACGAATTTAATTTCCATCGCTATGTTTAGCGACGGATTTTGCAAAATCCGTCGCTATATTTAGCGACGGAAATTGAATCTGTCACTATATTAGCGACGGAAATGCAGAATCCGTCGCTAAATATAGCGACGGAAATTGAATCCGTCGCTATATTAGCGACGGAAATGCAAAATCCGTCGCTAATATAGCGACAGATTTAATTTCCGTCGCTAAGCTAGCGATGGAATAGCAAAATCCGTCGCTAATTTAGCGACGGAAATGCAAAATCCGTCGCTAATTTAGCGACAGAAATGCAAAATCCGTCGCTATATTTACAATAAATTTTTTTTTTGGCAACATAAAATCTTTTATTAGTGACAACTAATATAACATTTATTTTTTTTAAAATAATGATACTAAAATTTAAAAAATACAAGACAATATATATAAAATATACATCCATTGCAAAACAAATATAAATTTAGTACATTATTGAAAATAAAAAAGATACAAACAAGTTTAAGTTCATTACAATATCAATAATAATAAAAAAAAAGCTACACAATAACTGGCCTACATAACACATTTCTTTGGTGCACTAAATCAAAAAGGAAAAAAGATTTCATATACTTTGTAGTTGTCCTGCAAAATAAAAGCCCATAAAAAAAATAATTAGTAAAAAAAAGTCTTATTGATCCCCAAAGAGATTGGGAAATACTAAAATAATACCACATGATCATTTATTAAATGAGGCATTTTTTAATTCTTTACCAGATCTTCTGGTT
>CATIWO010170613.1:0-27875 GCA_949673435.1 Macaranga tanarius
AGCCTAAACCGGCCCTTGGTTAGGCTTATATGTATATGTGCCATTTAAGCACTTGCTTTACATGCAAATGTATACATGTCTGCCACTTAACTATTTTCTTTACATATAAAAGTGTATGCATAAAGGACACCTAGTACTTGAGAGATAACTTATCTAATTGGGTTGATAAGCCCAATATCCATTTTGGGTCTGTTCTATATGTGTGATCCTGTAGGTTCACATAACGTTGGCAATGGGCCTCTAATCTTATTGGTAGCCCATAAGTCATAAGTGGCCTCTAGCAAGATATTATGACTACCCAAGTCATGTGAAGGTCAGTATTCCGACACAACCTATTTAATAATAATATTACAATCCTTTTGTACATGATATCTTAGATTGAACATAAGGCATGGTTTATGTCATCCTTAACAATTTAATTACATTATTTCTCGATCTTAATTAAACTAAAATTGATAACTCCTTATCAATTGATTTCAAGCACGACCATGCATTTATATTCAGTTTAATTTATTGAGGGCCCATAGATATCCTCCTCATGATTAGTGAGAGACAAATTCTTTCTTGATCACTCATACTTCTCACATGATTCATTTTATATCCAATCACAATCTATTACATCATCCTATTAAAGATAATATTAGAATGTGTCAAAATATAAAACTCATCATGTAGGACTCTATGATGATCTCAGGTCAGAGGACTACAATAATATCATTGCAATGAGAATAACTTATGACAACTATCTATGTAGTATTCTCATAGTGGGTCAATCTAATACATCCTATGTACCTATGACTTGACTTTGTATCTTATATACATGATCAGTAAAACATGATCATCAATATCTCATACTAGTCTTCATTCATTATTTTCCCATAAAAATGTCCGACTGGGGATGTTTTAGAATATAACTCATTTTTTATCTAAGAGTTTTACTATCAAGTCACACACTTGATGATCTCAAACAGAGTTAAACATTCATAGAATTTAATAGAGTTAATATGATAAAATTCCTCTTTATTAATATAATGTAAAAATAACAAAGTCACAATATGGCCAAAGTACAATTGGCCTAGGGCACATCACTAATATTGGGTGGTTCAAGCTAGTTCTAGATTGACCAGTTTTGGCCCCCGATTTAACTGGCCTTATTTCGAGCCTAAACCGGCCCTTGGTTAGGCTTATATGTATATGTGCCATTTAAGCACTTGCTTTACATGCAAATGTATACATGTCTGCCACTTAACTATTTTCTTTACATATAAAAGTGTATGCATAAAGGACACCTAGTACTTGTGTCATACACAAGTTGTTTAAGTTAGTGGAGAATGTAGAGAACATCTACTACTAGTCATTCTATTCTTACACATAAAAGATATACATAAAGAAAAAAGCTCTTAAGTGTTGAGTGTTCTTCTTCTTTTTCTTTTTCTTTTTCTTTTTCATTTTTCTATCTTGAATAGAGAGTAACATAAAAAAACATAAGAGTTGTGTTTTTGCACAATATACCAAAGCCATCTTTTGTTAAGTCTAAAGTTGTACAAGAGTTATATAACATTCTTTATCTATTTTCAGCCATTGGAGGTTGTAACAAGTCCTACATTATTCAAGCTTAAAGGAACATTTAGCAAGCTATTTAGGTCACCTAAAGAGGGAGCTTATAGGTGGATGCTTGTTTGAGCTTAAAGTCTTCTTTGGTGTAGCTTATATGTTTCAAACTAGAGACTTCATACTTGGGGAGTTGGAAACTTGTAGATTCATATCAATGTTAACACAAAGCTTATCGAGCGTGCTACTGACGTTAGAAGTTTGTAACTATTACAAAACTTATGTGTGTTGGTTTACTTAGTTAATGCTATATTGTTCTTATTGGTGGTGTAAAAGATTTATGATGTATGATCTTAGTTTGGGATGCTTGGTTTATAAGGTTAAATTTTTAAAATTTACCTATTTTGGACACGTGTTCATCACATGCTTTCACCCTATCTAGATTGTTGTAATAGGTCCCTTCAATAATATGCCTATATATATGTGTGTTATAAGAGGTGACAGCTTGTATATAATTATAACATAACATATGCAAGTTATCGCTATTACAACATGCTAGCACATAAACGTCCATAACACAAACCATAGTGTTAGGGGTCATTTTCAAAACCCTAATGGATAATGATGAATCCATAAAAATATCTCACCATTGTAAGAGACTGATGCAAGAAAATACCTTTCAAGCCATTCAAGACCTTAAACTATTACCCGATAGCCTTTTCGCATTTATTTTGACCACTTTTAGATTAAACCAACCTACAACAAGCCTTTTACTTAACCATAATGATGTTAGAAAAGAGGATTTGGTTAATTAATTTAGTGAGAAATTCCTATAAGTAGTGTATTTTGAGTCAATAAATCAAACCCTGAAAAAGAGTTCTTTTAGGTTAACTTTTAGCATTTTTTTATCTGGTTTGTGTTTCTCGTGTCTTAATTTAAACTTAGAAAACCTTAGGATAGAAAGTCAAACTTTAGTTAAATGAATTTTTTTGAGATCAAAATTGAGTTCTTGAGACTAAATTATAGTCTAAAACTGTCTTCTAAAATTCTAGCGTGTTAGTGGATACTGTTTGGCAAAAAGTCAAAATTTTAATCTCCAGCGGTCAAAGTGGGTCCCACATCTTGCCATGTCAACATTTATATATAATAAAATATGGCTTAATTTCCAATACTGATCACTAACTAAGGAATATTCTATTTTGGAATATTCCATGCCAAGTGTCAAGCTTAGGAATAAAGTAATATATTCTATTACATAATCACCCTTTATTTATATCATTTAATTACACAAATGTCATAACCTTAATTTATCTATAAATAGCTAGTCCTAGGTATCAATAAGGGAGGTTTTTTAGAGTGTGTGCAAGTGAGATAGAGAGAAAAATCATTTTATATACCAAAAATAAACCTATTCTCTTCATTATATTCTTATCTCTACTCACTTTCTACTTTTTTTCACTATCAATCCACTAACAAAACCCACTCATTTCATCATCAACCCATCAATTCCAGAACCCATATCAACATAAAACACCAATCAAAATCAAAATCAAATCAAACTAATCCCGTTCCTATACACCTATTTCAATTTCAATCTCAATCTCACTTTGGGTGAGTTTCTAACGAATATCTCAGGCTAATCACTTTCAAAAACACTTTTTTAACCTTCTGACATCTTTGGTCTTGTGTGTGGAGCCTTGTTTTCTTAAAAATTTAAATCAAAAGTGCAAAATCGGGGCCTAGAAATGATCAGCCGGCCTTTTATTCATCCTATTGGTCGGCCAAAATAATAACTTTGACCAAAGCATTTCTTCATATATTTTTTATGTTTTTTGTTCAAAAAAACTCCAAAGATGGCTTTTAGGATCACCAAAACCTTAAGGATCATTGAGAGTTTTAATAAACAGTAACACTATGAGCCTTGGATGATTGAACTTTAGGCCAAAGCTTTGGTTTTCTCTTTAAAACTTTCATTTTTGCTTTTGAATCTTGCTTTTCATTTGCTTATTAATGTGTTTAAAGTTTGGTTTTTTGCTTTTTAATAATTCAGTAGCTTAAAACCATTGATTTTAAAGTTTGTTTTTAAGTTTTAACTTTAATTGTTTTATGTATGCTTGATTGTTATTTACCTAATGTTTTTGCCTTTGATTATTATTATTACTTGCATTATTGCATCATAAATTGCATATTCACTTGCTTAGTTGCAGATCATGTGAATGATGCATATCACTATCATGTGCTTGTATCATTTGTAGATTAATTAGGGTCAATTGCATGCACTCTGGCTTGCATTATTTGTATATTTGCATGTATCCCGAATTTGAATCATTCTATGTAAAAATATTATTTTTATTTTTTGTTTGGATAAGGATGGTTTTAAGTTTATCATTAGGAATAATAAATGCTCCATTTACCATGATGACATTTTCTATGGATATTCTCTATGAATAAATGGTCTTTATATTTTGAATATTAAAGACACTAATGAAAAGTCTATTTATAACATTAATACAAAGAAGTTTAAATCTAATGATTTAAATACTATCTATCTTTAGCACTGTCTTTAGGCCATGTAAATGAGAAACGCGCTTTAAAACTCCATCAACTAAATTTTTGAATTCATTTGATTTTAATCATTTGAAATATATGAATTTTGTTTGTTAGGCAAAATGACTAAAATTCTTTTTACTAGACACAGTGAGAGGGATGATGACTCATTAGGCTTTGTACATCCAGATATATGTGGACCATTAAGTTCTATTGTTCTAAGAGGATTTCAGTACTTTATTACTTTTACAGATGATTTCAGTACATATGGCTATATCTATCTAATGAAACATAAATCTAAATCTTTTAAAAAGTTTAAAACTTTCAAAAATAAAGTATTAAAGCAACTTAGTAAGAGTATTAAAGCACTTCAATCAGATCAAGATGGTGAATATTTAAGGTAAAAATTGATTGACCATCTTAGAGAATATAGGATAGTCTCATAATTAACTCCACCAGACACCACAATGGAATGGTGTATCTGAACGGAGAAATTGAACTTTTATTTGTGCCCAAATATAAATTTTTGGCCCATTAATACATCAGAAAGCCCAACTCTTAAAATTTATACATTTTGTGCTTGAGGGAAAAAATTCATATTACATAAAGAACTGGGGGGAATGTGAATCTTCTAGAAGATACTGAAAAAATCAAGAATTGAGCTGATTATCTAGAATTTTCTCTAAAATTGAAGACTTGGTGAAGAATTTAATTGTTGGCTTATGGGAAAAGAAAGAAAGTTCTAGAGGGAACTAGAGGAAACGTTAACAGCTGATAAGTTTAAGGGGGTAATTCAAGTGATGCAGAGGTTACAAAGTTTATGAAGAGAATTATTGAAAATTAAAAAAAGTTGAACTTCTTCTGTACGAAGTTAAGGGATTATAAAAGGCAAGCAGCAGTATTAAGAAAGGACACACAATCATAATTAACACTCAACAAATCGAATCTTTAGCAATTTCCTAATAGCTATTTCCTCTAGCTTTTAGTAATTTTATATTTTTATTCTAGCAATTTTGTACTCATTATTCTTTGAATGCAATTTTCAATTTACAATTCCCCAAGCTTATTTTCACTACCTTCAGCTATTTATCATTACCTTTAGCTAAGCAATCTACTGTTCACAATTAATTACAAATTTCAAATTCCTTGGAACTCAAACAAATTATGGTAAAGGCGTTTGAAAATCCATACTCATCTGAAAGAAGTCAGTAATTATTAATTTGGGAAATTAGTCTTCCCTGGTACGCTCGTAAACCCGGTTCAATTGAAAAATTACATCAATAATCTTTTGGCACGTCCAGTAGGACCCATTCTAATGGAATATTCAACTTTGAAAATGGAGAAATTTTTTGGGTTGGTAATCCGACCAATACACCTGTAAAAATAGGTGCTCAAATGCAATAAACTTATAGAGGATGCGTGCCTCAGGATCAAATTTGGACTGAGGCACCAGCTTTTGGATATTTAAGCCAAAATTCTAAAATTATCAATACTACTACTATTACTGATGACACTGTTCCCAAACCATCTTCTCAGATGGAATGACACAGGTTCAAGATGCAATAGCTCAGATGAACAATGCTTTTCAAACTTCTTTGTAAAATACCTTCCAGCAGATGGATAGTGTTGTTAATCAAGGTTTGCAGGAGATTACATCCTCATTTACCAAAATAAATGAAGCCTATCTGAAGCATCTGAGGCAATGGAGTCCTAAAGTATCTCTAAAGGTGATAGTTCAACCCCATGAAGAATCTAGACATTCATCTCTTGTTAAGCCTAATGACGGAGATCAGGTTCTTGGTAGTGACAAAGAAAATCCAAGTTCTGAGCTTAGAATTCACAAATATAAGGGTGTTCAACAAGAAAAGGGCCTGGGGCAATGTTCATTAAAGGCAGGCACTATTACCCCAAAGTCAGACAGCATTTCCCTAAGGTAATTTACAAGTTCCTTAAGGCCAATTACCAAATCTTCAAAACCAAGTGCAAGGCTCGGGGGGCAACATTTTACTGGGTGAAATAGTAATTTCTAATGGCCAAGTGTAGATTCCTAAAGGCTAAATGTCATTTCATCAGGGTCCTATACAAATTTCTCAAGGGAAGGTTAACTCTGTGCCTTCTGCTCAACCCCCAAAGGAGGAAGCAGATATAAAAGCAGAAAATGAGGCTCTAGTGGTATTAATTGATCCTATCAATATGGATTTGAATAACAAAATCAGAAAAAATAAGGTGGTTCAGCCTTCCAATATGAATTCCAACAGGTTCATAAGCTATTGGAGACCAATCCCTCGTAAGAAGTTCTCAGCACCAGAGAAAAAGCCTCCTACACATGTTGTATTGAGAAATAACTACCACCAAAATTCAACAAAAAGTAACTAAAATTTATGGTGTCCCCACCTGTTCCACCAAATAAACAGTGGCGTAGGGTGGAGCACCAGAAATTTTCTTAGCCTGAAAAAGAGATAAAATGAGCAGGAGGTCCAACTTGAGGCTAAAATAAAATTCGAGCCAAAGAAAGAGGACCTCATAATGTAAGAGGCTGCGGAATATATTACTAAAATTCTAAACACTCAGGGAGCAGAAGGTATAATAAGAGGTTTAGAGAATAATTATGTTGCAGGGGACTGTACTAAAATGCTAAGCAATGAAGGTGGTGCTGAAATATTTTCCACTATGTGAGAAATGAAAGGAAAATTAAAAAAAATAGAGTAATTGGCCTCAGTCCAGAAGTTTTCCATTTAGTACATGAAATGGTAAAATTTTGCTTTTTGGGTGTGAAAGTTAGCTTGATAGCTATTGTAAATAAATAAAATTTGGTTTTGCTAAGTTTTGGTATGATAGTGTTTATTTATTTTTGTGTGAAATTTTCAAATTAAGAATGCTATAATTTTATAACATTTTGGCAGCATTTCTGCTAAAAATTGGTTGTTTTAATATCCAAATAAATGGCTGTAGTGCAAAGTGTGTTGTGTGCTGTGATAAAGTCAAAAAAAATGCTCAGCAGAGATGATGAACTGAGTCTTGTGACAACTACAATATCAAGTCATCCATGAAAAGATTTACATCACAATATCCATGCTCCAAATGATCAATATGAAAGGTACAAAGTGCTAGATAATATCACAGGCATCATAACAGCATAAAAGTCTATAAACAAGTCAGAGAGAGTCAAAGTCAAAGCCCCTGAGGTCCTCCCAAATATCTAGGCACTTCTGCCTAATGATCATGGCCTCTTCTTCCTGGCTCAGCCATTCTTTGACTGCTTCCTTTTTTACTTTCCAGAGATTTCTTGATAGACTGAGCTTTATGGGATATATCTTGGTATTTGGAGGTTACTTGCTGCTTTTTCCTCTGCTTTTTCTTCCTTGATTTGCATCATCTTCAGTTGCTCAGCAAAGAAAGTATCTTTCTCCTAGTGAAAAAGATTGAGATGGCTTAAGGCTATCAAATAAGCTGCACTAGACTCCTTCAGGTGAGAGAAGCTCAAAATAATCTGGTTCTTCAAAGCAGTAATGGCGGCTGACTTAGAATGTTACTCCAAGGTGATGAGCTGAAAGTACTATGGATTTCTGAGTCTTTTGAAGGGTACCCATCTCTAAGCTAAGGATAGTCCTCACTGAATCCTTGCCCTTGAAGAATTATCTGAATTCAAAAAAGCCATAAGGGGAACCTTCGAAGGAATCTCCAGGTGGCTGAGATCCACCATAATCTTCATGTCATCAATGGAGGACCAAGAGTCAACCTCCTGTAACAAGTAAGTGTAAGCCAAGGGTATGGAAATACACAAGTAAAGAATAGAGAGAAATGGAATTACATACTTGAGGAGTTGCAGGAGAAGTCTAATGAGAGCAAGCAAGAGGTAATGGATCCAGGATAGGGGTAATGGATATGAGGGAGGAGTGGATGAAGTATCAGGAGCCTGAGACATTTTGCCTAACAAAATTGAAGAGAAAATGGTGAGATCATTACCATTATGAATACGGGAAAAAAGAAACATATTGTAGGATACAAACATAACTTGTTCTGATAAGGAGAAGTTATTTTAGGGAATCAAGGATTTGTTGGCCGAAATGAGCTTAAAGTAATATTTGGCTTAAATCCTTAATGAACTAGTGATGAATTGACGAAGTGAAATATATAAAGGCCATTTCCCTAAGGTTCATGAAAGCGCATTCCTAAGCACTTAAGTTAAAGATGCAAAAATACAAAAGTGGTTTGATTTGGCAAAAATTGCTGGGGTAAATGTGGGGATAATGGGCCAAAATAATATAAAAAAGTTATTTCACCAAATTTTTCCGAGAAAATTCTTGAAGGAAAAGCACAGAATTGAGCACATAGTCCAGAAAGTGGGAAAAATGCAAAATAATAAATCTGACAATATTTGCAGGAGGAAATATGGAGGTAATGGGCTGAAATAGCCTCTTGGTCGATAAAACACTTTTAAGTGTTAATTACCCCTGAGGTTTTAAGATATTAAGACATATATTTGGCAAATTAATGCTAAATGATTGGCAAAAAATAATTTCCTAAGGGGCAAATAGTGTCCAAGCATGGGTGAAAATTAAATGTGAATTTTAGAAGCTATTTCTTGAAAGAAATTATAAGAAATTGGCTCTAAAAATTATTTGCTGTGAATTTTGGCTAAGTTTAAAGGATTTTATTAAATTAATTTCCTTTAATTAAGTTAAAAATATCTAAAATAATTATGTTGGCAATCAATTGCTAAAATAATTAAATTTATAGCTCAATTGTGTAAAATTATACAAATTAAATTTTGGATGCAGTAGAAATAATTTTGTATAAATACAACAAAATTACAAATTTCACCAATGTTCAAGATAAAAATTGGGCAGCATTTCCCCTACATTTTTAACATGCAGTTTTTGCAAAATTTATAAATAAACCTGCAGAAAAACTAATTCATCCAATAACTCATAATGCCCAACATTTGCCTCATAATTTTGGACAAAATACACTGCCCAAATATAAAGAAATTGCAAAAATAAAAATTACTTGTACGTTTCCTCCTGTAGTAGACCTTGAGTGGGGATTTTACTTTGCTAAATGCACTGAGGGAAGAGGAAAATGCAGTAAAACCCAACCTAAGTGAACCGAAATCAGGAAATGAATTGGCCTTAGCCTGAAAGCTAGCTCGGTCAACTGTGGTTCGGTCAGCAGCAGCAACCCAGTTCCATTTGCTGGTGACGTCGGGCAATACAACAGTGGCTTTGGTCTCGGCTTGGCGATGGATGACGGTAGGAAAAGAAGGCGAGACAGCTGGTGGCAGGCGACGGGCTTCTTCTCTGGCACTAAAGGTAGCAGCAGAGGGAAGCGAGGTAGTAGCGGCGTCAGGTTTCTCCTCGGTGGTGGCTACGGTGGTCTCGACTGCTAGGGATGTCATTGGCTGCAGGTGGATGGCTGCTTAGCGGCGAGGCGAGGTAGCAGCAATGTGATGGGTGGCTCCGGTGGTGGTGTCGATGCCGGCGATGATGGTGGTGGCTTCGGGTATGAGTGGAGAAGAAGAAAAGAAAGAAAGAGAAGAGAGAAAGGAAAAGAAGAAGAGGAAGCAGAGAATGGGGGAAATAGGTTTTTTATGGATGATTTTTGAAAATTTAAATTGGGAAGTGGAGGAATTTTAGGGTTTTGAGAAGGTTCCGCATCAATACCAGCACAAAGAAATTTATTACCTCCAAGGTTTGAATTTTGGATTGAAGAGTTTGTAGAGGGAAAATCATTAGAGGCTGAAGTTGAATTTTTATAATATTTTTTGGCCCAATTTTGCCTATCTTGAATTCATTCTTGGGCTCATTTTCGCTCTACTTCGAGCCGAGCTTGTGCATAGAGTTGAGGTTGAACAACTTGATAAAAATATCTAGTAAATTCATTAAATTTTACTTTGGGCCTAGGCATAATTTTTTAGAGGAAAAAAGGAGAGATATGTGAGAAAGAATGGAAATGAAGAAAAGTGAAAAGTAAAGATATTTATTACATATAAATTAGCATTGGACTTGGCCCAAGCTAATTATATGTGTGGGGTATTGTTTGTGCTTAAATATAAATTTTTGGCCCATTAATACATCAGAAAGCCCAACTCTTAAAATTTATACATTTTGTTCATGAGGGAAAAGATTCATGTTACAGGAAGAACTGGGAGGAACGTGAATCTTCTAGAAGATACTAAAAAATTCAAGAATTGAGTTGATTATCTAGAATTTTCTTCAAAATTGAAGACTTGGTGAAGAATTTAATTATTGACGCAATTTTATGTTTTTATTCTAGCAATTTTATACTCACTATTCCTTGAATGTAATTTTCAATTTACGATTCCCCAAGCTTATTTTCATTACCTTCAGCTGTTTATCATTACCTTTAGCTAAACAATCTACTGTTTATAATTAATTACAAATTTTAAATCTCTTGGAACTCAAACAAATTGTGGTAAAGGCATTTAGGAATCCACACTCATCTGAAAGAAGTCAGTAATTATTAATTTAGGAAATTAGTCTTCCCTGGCACGCTTGCAACCTGGTTCAACTGAAAAATTGCACAAACAACTTTATTAGATATGGTTTGATCTATGATGAGTCAATTAAATCTTCTAATATATTTTTAGGGTTATGCTCTAGAAACCACAATTTAAAAGACACAATATGAGATATGGACTAAGAAGTCTCCCAGTTTTTCTTTTCTTAATATTTGGGGCTTTGAGGCTTATGTAAAGTGTCAAATTTCTAACTAATTAGTACTCAAATTAGACACATGCCTTTTTATGGATATTCAAAAGAAACCAGAGGATATTACTTTTATAATGCTTATAAGAACAAAATGTTTGTTGCTCGAAATAGTGTCTTTTTGGAAAGATAATTCATTTTCAAAGGAACCAATTAGAGTAAAGTTTAACGTAAAGAAATTTAAGAACTACAAATTAGCATTGAACCCCCTATGGAATCTCAAATGGATCAAGAAGTAGTTTTTGAGCTTGCACAAATACCACAAGGCCTAAGGAGGTCTAATAAGATACATCATAGACTTAAGAGATATAGATTTCTCTTAACTGATGGTAATGATATGATTATTGTGGATTAAAATGAGCCCACTTCCTACAAAGAGGCCATGAGTAGCCTTAAATCTAAAAAATAGCTAAAAGCCATGAAATAAAAAATGCAATCCATGTTGGATAATCGAGTATGGATTTTGATTGATTCACCTTATGGTTTGAAGACTATTGGGTGAAAATGGGTTTTTAAAAATGAAACTGACATGGATGGTAATGCGCATACCTTTAAGGTAAGACTGGTTATAAAAGGTTTCTAGTAAACACATAGTATTGACTATGATGAAACTTTTTTATCAATTGCAATGCTTAAATCCATTTGGATTCTACTTGCCATAGTTGTATACTATGATTATGAGATTTGACAAATGAATGTCAAAATAATGTTTCTTAATGAAAATATACTTGAGGATGTGTATATGACACAACTTGAGGGTTTTGCTAGTCTTGAGAATTCAGAAGAGGTTTGCTAGCTTCAAAGAACCATTTATGGATTGAAGCAAGCTTCTCGGAGTTGGAATCTTCATGTTGATAAAGCAATCAAAAAATTTAGTTTTATAAAAAAAATGAAGATAAATATTGTGTTTACAAGAAAGTTAGTGGAAGTATAATAATTTTTTAGTACTATATGTTGATGACATATTGCTTATTAGAAACAATATCCCTACTCTATAAAATGTTAAAACATGGTTAGGGAGTTGTTTCTCAATAAAAGACTTAGGTGAAGCTGTCTATATTCTAAGCATCAAAATCTATAGAGATATATCTAATAGGCTTATTGAACTAAATCAGAATACATACATTAACAAGAAATTGAATAGGTTTAATATATAAAATTCTAAATGAGGATTCTTGCCAATATTATATGGCATTAGTCTTAGCAAAAGTTAATATTCAATGACATAAGATGAGCGAGACTGCATAAGTAAGATTCCATATGCTTCTACTATTAGGTCTATCACGTATGCAATATTGTGTACTCAATCTGATGTCTCATATGTGTTAAGCATAACGAGCAGATACCAATCAAACCAAGGTGAAAGTCACTGGTCAACAGTCAAGAACATCCTTAAGTACTTGAAAAGCACTAAGGATACATTCTTAGTATATGTTAAAAAGGAAGATGAGCTAGTTGTAAATGGTTACCTAAATGTCAGCTTTTAGTATGATAAGGATGACTTTCGATAGTAATCAAGCTATATATTTTATTTGAATGAAGGTGGAGTGAGTTGAAGAAGATTAAAGTAAGATACCATTGTCGATTCTACAACAAAAGCTGAGTACATAGCCACCTCAGAAGCAATTAAGGAAGTAGTTTTGATTAAGAAGTTTATTACTGGATTAGGTGTTGTTCCTAGCATTTTAGATCTAGTTGACTTATATTATGATAATAATAGGACTATAGCATAGGCTAAAAAACCTAGATCACATCAGTGATCCAAACACATACTCATATGTTACCATATCATTCAAGAAATCATTGAGAGAGAAGACGTGAAAATATATAGAGTACATATAAATGACAATATTATTGATCCACTCACCAAGCCTCTTCCACAACCTAAGTATGAGAGTCATACTAGGTCAATGGGTATTAGATACGATGATGATTGGGCCTAGTGCAAGTGGGAGATTGTTAGTAATATGCTCTAGGTCATTTATGTTATAGCCACATTTTGATTTTGTCATATTTGCATTTTATTAATAAAGATGCATTTTTTTTTATCATCGTTTGACTCTAATAAATTCTATGAATAGTTAATTCTACGTAAAGTCATCAAGTGTGTGACTTGATAGTAAAACTCTTAAGTGAAAATTAAATTATATTCTAAATTATTCCTAGTTGATCATTATTATGGTAACAATAATGAATGAAGACTACTTTGAGGTTTGACTGATAATTATATTTTACTGATAATGCATCTGAGATATTAAGTCAACTCATAGGTACATAGGATGTACAAGATTGACCCGATATAAGAATACTATATAGATAATTGTCATAAGTAATTCTTATTACAATAGTATTATTCTAGTCCTTCAACCTAAAATCATAATAGTTTCCAACATGATAAGTTATATATTTTAACACATTCTAGCATTATCTTTAATAAGATGATGGAATAAAATGTCATTGAATATAAAATGAAGCATATGAGAAATATGATTGATTAAGAAGGAATTTGTCCCTCCCTGATCATGAGAAAGATATCTATGGACCCCTCGATAAGTTAGACTGAGGAAAAATGCATGATCATGCTGGAGTGAATTGATAAGAGGTTATCAAATTCAGTCTACATACGATAAAGAAATAATATGATTGAATTGTATATGGATGACGTAAATCATATCTTATGTTCAATCAAAGATACTATGTGATAAAAGGACTATAATATTTATTGTGGATTAGGTTATATCAGATTACCAACCTTCATATGACTTGGGCAATTAAATGTCTTGCTAAAGTTCACTTATGATTTATAAGTCTGAAATCCTATTTTAGGCCTACTAAAAATGTTGTGTGAACTTATAGGGTTGCACACTTAGATAGGCCTAAAAATGGACTTAGGTTAACCCACCCAATGATACTCTCTCTCTCTATATATATATAAATGAATATATATATACATACATATATATATATATATATATATATATATACGTGGTTATTTTTATTAAATAGTAAATAAATCTATTTTGGAATTGAATCAAAACAAAAAAAATGGAAGATTGATATATCAAAGGTCCTATATCACCCAAATAGGAAACTCAAAAAAGAAAGAAAATATGTTACAATTGGTTTGACATATTTGAAACCCTAGATGAGATGCATAAATATATGTATCATTCCCTAGGGTTTTCTAAGAGTCATTCTATTCATTTATGAAAAGAATAAGCAGAACATATAGAGAAAAAAAGAATGGCATATAAGGCGAGGTATTAGTACACCAATATCATTTTTAGTGTCCTGTTCATGTGGATACTTTTAGAGGATGTAGCTAAGATAGTAACGTCTTGATCTGATATGAAATATAAAAAGTTCGAGGTAGAGTATCACTAGAGTGAACCCCCTCTCATTCTTCCAACACTGTCGCTTAATATTCATCATCGGTGAGATTCTAGAACTATCTTTGATTGATTTAATTGAATTATATGGATCCTATGGAGGTTTCATGCATTAAAATTTTAATTTCTGTTGTATGCATGTACCATAAAACCCAATATTTTAGTAGAGATAGAGTATATAGTTGGCTTATGAGGTTTGAGTCTTAGTGAATTGTGGCTTGAGCTTTAACTTGTTCAAATATGCACATTTAAAGTGCAATGGGTTGGGGTGTTTGTGATTTTTATTTTACATGATTCCATTATCATGCATATTGCAGTTCTTGTTACTAGAAGTAGATAGTTGTATATTCTTATTTTGGCGTTATAAGTCATTTACTGGTGGTTGTTGATTTTGTTTGAGAGATTTATGTTTATCGTATTTTTTTTAATTCCCTTTATTTTAAATTTTGCTATTTGCTTAGGGAAAAGTAAAGTTTTAGTATTGGAGAATTTGATGAATGCTAATTTGATATAGTTTTTAGTTGTTTAAATTAGGATTTTTAGTGAATTTTTATTAGGATTAAATTAATATTTAGTTAAAATTTAGTTAGGATTCTTATTTTTGTCATATTTCTACTTATATGTGTTTTTATTAATTGTAGGGGCATTTTGGTAATTTTGTTAGCCCAAAATTGATGCTTTTTTCATTGGGACAGAATGCATGGTGTCACAGCATTGTCCTGTAGTGCCACTGCGCTGTGTGTAATCTTTATTTTTGAGGGGCTATTTTTCTTCTTTTTTGGGCTAGAAATCTTTACGAAATAAAAGTGTATGATGCTCTAACTTAAAAAGGACTATAAAAGGGGTAGATACTTGAGGAAAAATCATATTAGAGACTACAAAAACAATCAAAAATAGGGATTGAAGATTGGGAGTGCTTGACAGGCATGAGTTCTTCTAACTCTTCATCTTAATTTATTTTTATGATTTTTTTGTTTAGATTATTCGTCATATTAAAGAATTTCATTATGAACAACTAAATTAGTTTAGGGTTTGGTTTTATAGTAGCTAGTTAGGATTTGTTAGAATTTTTATTTCTCTATTAATGAATTAATGTTCAAGCAATTTTGTGAGTTGTGCTTAACATCTTATAATTAATTAAGGGCCCAATTAATTATATGTTTATAGGTAAATTGCTATTCAAAATAGTTGAGTAATTTGCTAGCTTCTAACTCATAAAATATAAACCATTCGACCATGAAAATAGGTAAATTCTATGGGAGTTATATTAACTAGTAACCATAAAAATAGGTTGGTAATTAATCTTAACATACTGAAATAATCTTGAAAGAGGCTTTAGGTAGTATAGAATAATTTACCCTTAACTATATCAATGATTTAATAGTTGAATTTAATCTCATAATTCAAGTTCTAACTAGTGAAACAAACCCAAACTCTAGAGTTTTATATTGATTGAGTTTTAAGTTAATTGATTTTAGTTTTTTTGTTTAGATATTAGTTCTAATTATTTTTTTTACTTGAATTTGAATTTGCTAGCTAAAGGAGATACTTAGTAGGCTAATTCTCATAGAACGATACTATACTTATCACTTTATGACTTGTCACAATCCGTGCATTTGCAGTGTTGTGCTAACACATTCCATTTTGCATTTGCACTTACATTTGTATGCTATAAATGTCATCATCCTTGCATTTGTGTGATACAAATATCATTATCGTTTGCATATATGTGCACTCTACATCATATCTTATATGAACTCCATATTTGCATTTATGTGCACCCTATATCATATCTTGCATGAAGCCCAATTGCATTTATGTGCTCCTTATATCATATTTTTCATTATATATTATTTGATTATCAATGATCAATCTCTTATTACTAACTACTATCTCTTACTAATTTCATTAATTTCTTACTAATATCTAACAATTACATTTCATGTTCTTTACATTTCAACCATTTTTTTTATTTATGTAGTTTTCATTCCTTGCACTTTAATTTCAGGTCATTTACTTTTCAAACACTTTTAATTTCTTGTTCTTTATTTATATAAATGTGTTGTGTTGATACTTATGATCATCAATGTTCTCAATTTCAATTTATACATATATCTTTATATATATACATATATATAATATTATGCTACTGTCTCAAGTTCTTATACTCAAGCTCTTTATGTCTCGTGCTTCTATCTATTAACCATTTTCTTTTCATACAATTTTATTTCACTTGTTCGTATTCTAATACAATATATTCAATTGTTGCTTAAATCAACATTAACTTTTCTTTATTATTTTTTATTATAGCTAACCTCTTCTTTTTATGCACTTTATATTCATATATGATTATTCAAGATCTCTATAATATTTTAGTTTATACTAACTCCTTTTTATCTTGTGACAAATATATTTTTAATCATCAATCTCAATGCTATCTCCATTCTTCCTTTTAATTATACTTGTTTATACTAACTCTTCTTATATTGTTTTCATATTTTTTGTGGTATACACACTCTTGATCATTAATCTCATCATCATCATTTCATTACTATATTGTTTATGCATATACTAACCGTTTTCATCTTATGTTATTGTGATGCATATATTTATGATCAATAATCTTAAAATCACTCGTGTTTCATACTAGTCATTTCATTTTTGGGCAAATTACAAAAAAAACTCACTGCCTTTAGCGCTTTTGGCTAATTCAACATATCTTTTTAAATTTTGACAATATTATTCACCAACTTTTTTATTTTTACAATTTGAAGCACCAGCATGGCAGTTGGAATTATCTTTAATTCTCTACATGTAATTCACATAGGATTCAATACACAAAATAGTGTGTTTATGAGACTCTAAAATTTTTAAAATGTACTATTTTAAATGAGTCAATTTTTGAAATAAATAGATATATGTAACCATTAAAATTATGTGTTTTGAATTCTTAGGACGCACCATTTTGTCCATTAGATTATACATGAATCCCATTTAAAGAATTAGAGATAACTTCGATTTCTACATCAATTAAATTTTGTTACAGAGTTTATCGGTGCTGCGAATTAAAAAAAAATTAGAAAGTTAGTAAATGGTATTGCGGAAATTTAAAACAAATGTGTTTAATTTACTAAAAGTACTAAAGGTGGTAATTTTTTTTGTAATTTGCTCTTTCATTATTTTATATATATTAAATTGTTGTTTACTAATATTTTTCCATCTGATTATTATACATCTAATCATCTCCATTTTTTTATATATCATATCCATGCATATTGTATAAAATTATTTTTTTAATTTAAAAATTTTTATAAAATAAATTAAGGGATTATTTTTAATATATAAAAATACATATCCTTCTTTACTCTAAAAAATTAGGACAAATGGTCAAATATCCCCTTGAACTTGTGTGTTCGGGTCAAATAAGTTAAATTTCAACTTTTCCACAAATAGGTCCAATACTTCTATTTTTCAGCCTAATAAACCCGAATGTGTCCAAATTCTGCATGTTATACAAACATTATAAGCATAGAGTGAAAATCAATACTGAATATTTTATGATTATTTCAAAATTAAATTAAATTAAAAATATTTAAAAAATCTACACTAATTAAACTCAATTTCTCCTATTGCCAATGTTAGAACTACCACCACCACTACTACCGATGCCAAGCAGCAGATGCAGTCTCAAGATGAACAGCTGGTAACAGTGGATGGGCTAAAGAGCAATCCTTGTCAAGTGGCTTTCCATATAGTCCATCATTTCCTACAAATGAATAGGCACTAAATACAGAAAGGATCGATAGAATTTCACCTTTCAGAAAAATGTGTAAAAGGTCTAGAGAGTGAAGCTTGGGGGGTTTCAATGGCGGAATAGGTTTAAAGAATTTATTCCTTTCAAGGAGCAATTCTTTGAGAAGAAATAGTTGCATTACCGAGTCATCTCCATCTATGCGCCCTGGTTACTAATCTCTCATTCAATATAATTTTTTTCTTGAATGGAAAATTTTGTATTAAATTACGGTAATAATGGATTTTTGTTATTAATTTATTTTTGTTTTGTTTTGTTAGGGTAAAGAGAAATGCAACAACAATTTTATGCTTGAAAAGCAGAGATAATTCAACTTCATCATCAGTTCCACTTAGATACATTCGTAAGAAATCTTCACCTCAAAAAGTTAATGAACTTGAAGTACATTCTTCTTTATTTCCCGCGAGAATTGCCAAGGATTGTTAGATCTTGGATATAATTTTTCAACAAAAACAGCAAATATCCTAACCCAAATAAACACACAAGAAAAAATCATAACCCCAAATGATTTAAAACTTCCACAATTTTATAGCTTTCCTTCTCTCTTTGATGTTAGATCTGAGTAATTTTTCAACAAGACGGTGACTTTGGAGCTAGAGATACCCACCAGTAGCTGTAGAGAAGGTAGGCAAAGGAGGAGGGATTGAGGTTAAAGGAGGTAGAAAGAGGAGAAGGGATTGAGGTTGGGGTTGGCATTGTATTCACCATGGCATTGATCTGTGTTAGTCATGGACAAGGTAGAGCAGAGATAGATTTTAGCGTTGTTGGTTAGGAAGAAAAAAATGATAAAAAAATTTATGAAAAACTAAAGATAAATATAATTAATTAATTAATTAAAAGTAATTGACAAAGATAATAAAGAGTTTTGAATATTCAATCTGTTATAAATATTATTTTTAATATTAGATATTTGAATTAAAAAGAATAGCCTTTTATGAAGTGGGTGTTGTATGCGTAGTTTGGAGTTGAGAATTTGGATTTATTTGGTCTCAAAATTGAAAGTATTGGGCCTATTTATTGAAAAAGTTAAAATTAAACTTATTTCACGTGAAGACACAAGTTCAAGGAGGTATTTGACCATTTGTCCAAAAACATTAACCTCTATTCATACTTTTCTCTATAGTAATTGTATATAATATAGGTATAGGTATACAAGTTTAAATAGTATATATTCTTTTAAAAATACTGTGTTGACCAAAATTCTTTAAAAAATATGGTACTTGTCTCATGTACAAAGAATGATCTGTCAAAAATTTCACAATAACCACCATAAAAATAACTACTATAAAAATAATCATGAACAATAACTAAAAATATTAGGAAAAATGTACAAAAAACCCCTATAGTTTAGCCCTAAGTGCAAATATGCCACTAACATTTATCGAGGTACAAAAAGCCCCTTAACATTATGAAAATAGTACAGATACACCCCTTAATAGATGCCGTTTATCAGAGCAGTAAACGGCGTCTGTTGGAGGGACGTATCTGTACCATTTTCATAACGTTAAGGGGCTTTTTATACCTCGACAAACGTTAGTGACATATTTGCACTTAGGCTAAACGTTAGGGGGGTTTTTGTACCTTTTTCCTTTATGATGTGATTGAATGATAATAATCTTTTGTGTTTATGTATTATGTATGTTTGTAGGTATGTATGAAATATGTATGTTATGTTATATGTGTATGAAAAATACACACAAGGTAGAGAAAAATATTTTAATATTTTAACTAGTTAAAAATAATAATTTATAAACACTTTTTAGTTAGTTTAATTATTTAAGTAGTATTGTTACAACCTATAAGACACATCTAGTTATATTTAAAAAATGTTAATATATTTTATTTTTGATAAATTCAAATAAAATATAAAATTTAAAAATTAACAAATGTACTTAGTCTATTTTTTTAAAATATATCTTTAGAATTATTTTTAAAAATAATATATAGGAACGATATATATGTATTATTTATGTTTTGTGTTTATTATTATGTATGTTTGTTGGTATGTATGAGATATGTATGTTGTGTTATATGTGTGTGAAAAATAAAAAATTTCTAACTAATCTCTCTTTATAATTTATCTCCTCCTTTTTTCTGTAAGATGAGTCATATTCAATTAATTTTATTAGTTTAATTAATATTTTATATTAATAGAATACTATACTTTCCGTTTCAAAATAATTCTAGTTTAATTTTTTATTAGTATAGTTTAAAATTTTTATCAAACACTGTTAAATAGTTTCTAATTTTAGAATAAAATAATTTCAAAGTATTAAATTATTTTCATTAAAATAACATAACATATCATGCTATTTGTTGACTAAATAATTATTACATACTTAGAACATCATTTTAAAATGAGAAAATTTTAAAATAAAGTATGAAGGTTATAAACTTTAATATTTATATCGTTCCTCTATATATTATTTTTAAAAATTATTCTAAAGATATATTTTAAAAAATAGACTAAGTACATTTGTTAATTTTTAAATTTTATATTTTATCTGAATTTATCAAAAATAAAATATATTAACATTTTTTAAATATTACTAGATGTGCCTTATAGATTGTAACAATACTACTTAAATAATTAAACTAACTAAAAAGTATTTATAATTTATTATTTTTAACTAGTTAAAATATTAAAATATTTTTCTCTACCTTGTGTGTATTTTTCACACACATATAACACAACATATATATCTCATACATACCTACAAACATATATAATACATAAACACAAGATTATTATCATTCAATCATATCATAAAGGGAAAAGGTACAAAACCCCCCTAACGTTTAGTCTAAGTGTAAATATGCCACTAACATTTTTCGAGGTACAAAAAACCCCTTAACATTATGAAAATGGTACATATATGCCCCTCCCACAGACGCTGTTTACTGCTATGATAAATGACGTCTATTAAAGGGGCGTATCTGTACCATTTTCATAACGTTAAGGGGCTTTTTGTACCTCGACAAACGTTAGTGGTATATTTGCATTTAGGACTAAACGATAGGGATTTTTTTGTACATTTTCCCAAAATATTATCTTTTTTTTTATGGTTGTTGTTTGATTGATGTTGGTTATTGTTACTATTTTATTTTATTTTTTTATTGTTTTCTGGTTGTTGTTTTATTGTTGTCAGGTTGTTGCTGTGTGGTTGTTCTTATTGTATTATGGTTATTTTCTCATTGTTCTTTGGTTGTTATCAGGTTGTTCATCGTATTTTTTGCTCGTTTTATATTTTTTATTTATTCTAAATTATTTTACTTTACTCATAAATTTGTACTATTTAAAAAATCAAACAACTAAAAATAGAGATAAAAACTTAAATAAGCAAAAAAAATATGGACAAATAATCAGAAAACAACCACAAAACAGTAAAAAAAAACAACCAGAAAACAACAACAACAACAACAACAGGACAACAACCAAATTTTGAATAGCTCTATTTGTCGTTGTTTTATAAGCTGAAAATAGGGTACAAAATAACTACTATGTTTCTGCATAAAATATACAAAACAACCAAAAAACAACTATTATATTTATGCATAACCTTTACAAAACAACCACAAAACAATATCATAAAAAATAGGACATCAACCATGGCAAATGAATATTGCATCTACAAAAAAAAAAATCAACAACAACCTGACTAACTAAATTAATACATAAATTTCAACTTATAGCATAGCTTATATTTCACTACCAATTAAGCAACACCAAATCATTGACACTCTTGTTGGCCCATCGTTGGATAATGAAAGTCACCCTTATTTAAAAGCATACTTCTGTTAGTTAAAAAACACGATTTAAGGCCTTTGTTGTGTTGAAATGCTGATGGTAGATTTCATTATCAAGTAGAGAAAAGAATACATTTTACTTCGGCCACAACACTTACCAAATTTGTATGTGATTCCTATGAGTAAGAATAAATCCTGAAATAAAATAAAAATAAAAAATCAACAATAACAATAAAAATAACTAGAAATAAAAAAAAACCGTAAAACTACCTCAGAACAATCTAAAAAATGACAACCTTACAACAACCTAACAACAATATCAAAACAATTCCAAAACAAGCTCAAAACAACCTGACAACAACTACACAACAACTAAAAATAAAAAAACAGCAACAGAAAATCCATACAATAACCACAATAATTCAACAATAACTACACAACAACCATGCAACAACCACAAACAAACACAATACCTTAATAGAACTAGGAGTTTTCTTAACAAAACCTAATTTAAAACTCAACTTCATCTTATTTCGAAATCTAAAGCTCTCTTTTTCTTTAACAAACACAAAGCAAAAATACTATTCGGACAAAAAAATAAACTAGAATAAGGAGAACTATTTTTAGATGCATCTCCTCCTCTCTCAACTTCACTCATATCGCATTTTTCATTTGAGTACCATTCTCATAGCAATCAAAAAACACTCTTAAACAAAAACGAATTCTGAAACTGGAGAGAATTATAAAAATGAAGAGAAATAAGAGAAAATATTATTGTAAAAAATCATAAAAATGAAAAGAAAAAGAAAATGAAACGGTATAAATGAAACACAGTTGAAAAAATAAGGAATAAAGTTCGATTTGGCCCTCAAACTTATCGTGAAAGATCAATTTGGCCCAAAATGACCTTTTTTGACAATTAAGCCCAGAACTTGCCATTAATGTCTCATTTAAGCCCGATTTTACACTGATGCTGGAGCATGCACTTCACTAAAGTAATTAACGGTAAAAAATTGAATAAAAAATTTAAAAGCAAAGCAATTGGCAATTCCCCAAATTGAAGAAATCCATATTCTGCATAAACCCTAGCCATAGCCGAAATTGAAGAAATCCCTAAATTGAAGAAATAATTTAATGCCGTAAATGTCTACTACATCTTCATCATCATCCTTTCATTCAGATGCTTCATCTCATCAATTTCCTTTGTTCAAGGGACCAAAATTTGATTATGAAGGGCCTGAGAAGAGATGTGAGTGTAATACAAATAGTTTGAAGGCTCCAATGCGAATGTCATTGACGAAAAACAACCCTGGAAGAAGGTTTTTCAACTGTCATAAGGTAATATTAATTTAATTGTTCCTGATTGTTGTGAATGATAGAATTCCTAGTTCTGTAATGGCTGATTGAAATTTTGAATTCGACATTGCAGGGAGAAGGTAAATGTAGGTATTTGAGTGGAAAGATGAGAAATTTACTAGTTGGTCTATTGAAGTTATAAATGGATTAAGGAAAGAGCTGCTCAGACTTGAGAATGAGCTTACTGAGTGTACATCATATGGATGTGAAAGATGCAGAGGAAGGATTATAGTGCTTGAGTATGAGATACAAAACCTGAATCTTATGTTATCTGAAGCTACTGGAGAAGCAGCAAAATGGAAGAAGAAAATTAGACGTCTGAATATATTGTTAGGTGTAGCATTGATATGTATTGCCTTATTATTAGCTTGTAATGTGTGAAAGAATTTACATTCTCTGTTATATATGTGGTAGGCATTTTGTGAAACTATGGTCTACCACATTTCGTGAAACTATGGTGTAATAATTTGGCCCTTCTTATGGCTTGAAAATGTAACAAAATATCTAAATGAAATGCCATCTTTTTAAAGTTCACTTTTCTTTGTTCTTTGTTCTTGTCATATATGGAATTGTAATGTGTGTATTTGATCTTAAGATACAGCTGAACACAGAATTTTGGGGAACTTTAGGGAACATATAAGCTTTCTTAATGAACATTAATATAAGCTTAACACTGATGTGTAGAGTTGTAGAATATAGAGATAGAGAAAAAGCATAATAATGAGATGTAAATTAAGAAATTAACATTAGCATATGCATAAAAGCTAGAACATGTGTTCTAGTATACTCAGAAACATAATTCCCTGAGTATGTCATATACAAAATTAGAATTGGCATATGTTCATTTGAACTGACTATGCCATCTATAAAAAAAAGTCAACTATGGCCATTTACATTTATGTACTAGCAAAAATATTGACCAAAAAAGTATGTAATCCAAAAAGCCAAAAACAAAAAGCACTATAATCGATTTATGTGCATTTTCTTTGTTAATTTATGTAAGGAGGTCTGTGCTTCTGTTGTAGCTTCTGTCTTTTAAGAGGATTGGTTTGCTGGACATTTTGAGGCACTGAGTGGCCATCATGTGGCTGTGTTGAGCAGGATTGAGTTGTTGATGTATGTTCAATAATTTCATCATTTTGGGTGCTCCTTTGGACATTCCCAATCCTGGATTGTCTCTCAATCTCCAATTGACTTCCACTGACTGTAGAATTCCCACACCATTGCAAGCTAAGTGCTTGGAATCTACTATAGCATGGATTCCCTTGACCAGTTATGGGCACACCTTGTTCCTGAATGACTATCTGGTTTTCAACAGGGATAGGACTCCCAAGTTGCACAATTCATGCTGTCATCAAACTAGGCTGCAAACAAAGTCTACCATCATAAATGCATCAGGTTTTGCATTTAACATAACCAATATAAAAAAATGCAACAACACAATAATTTATGCATGATAAAGTCCAACTGCACAAATGTAATAGGCCTGCAAACAAAATATAATTTCCACAAAACCAACACCACATCTCTGCCATCATAAACAAAGTCCAACATAATGTAATATACTCTATAAATCCAAATAATATTTGAAACTCATAGGTTTTGCAAGTTAATATATAAAAAATGAACACACTTACATTAAGTGTAGCTTTACCGGTAATCTCATCAATCATTATCCTGTGACCAACAGAGTTAGTAGATTTCCTTGAAGGCTTTTGTGTATTAGCTCTGACAGCCCTTGGAAGTGAAACAGAGATAGGAGGTTTCTTCAATTTGGCTTCTTTTAGTGCTTGCATTTTTCTCTGGAATCAATAAACCAAAACAGGCACTAAGAGTAAGAAATCACAAATTAATTCTTGTAACAAGCATTAAGTGTAATAATGCAGAAATTATACCTTTATATTTGAGGTTATCTCTTCATTTATTTCAACATAATCTTCTGTAAGATGTGAAGATTGAAATTCAGTTGGTGTAGCCTGTGAACCAGTTGAACAAACAGAATTCACATTTTTGTTCTTGTTTGGGCAACCTTTCTTGTTATGGCCCTTTTCTCTACACAGGCTACATGTCATCTCCACACCCTTTCTTGATAATTTTCCACCTGGCCTTGGCTCATCAACATCTTTTCTTCTCTTCATCTTTGGCCTGCCAGGCATCTGTTTGGCAGTTGGAGGCTCAACTGGAGGCTTGTTTGATTCAGGCCACATGGTTCTTCCTTTACATGGATACATGACATAACTGTAGCTCTTTTTATATGTTTCCTTATGATACCAGTGACTTACAAAATCTTCAACATATTGGTCACTATCATAAATGGCACACATTCCATGAGGGTATGGAATGCCACTCAGATCCCAAGCCCTGCAAGTGCATGTCTGTTTCCTTAGATCAACTGTATGTCTATCTTTGCCTTCAACTATTTCATATCCAAGTTGGCCATTAAACACTATATGGCACTTAAACACTCGATCCATGTGTTTATCCATTTTTTCAATAGCACATGGACTTATATTGCTCACCCATTTATCAGCTTCTTTGTTTCTCTCAACAATTCTCTTCATCATCCTCACCCTAATGGTATCAAGCATTCTCTGTATGTGCATAGTCCTTGCCTCCAAAATTGTACCATTAAAAGCTTCGCACATGTTATTATCAACGCATTCTGACTTACATATAGTGTTTTGATAAGCTCTGCACCATGCAATTGGAGGCCATTTCAACAAGTCATTCGCAGCTCCTGACCTAATTTCATCTAAGTGCTCTAACTGATCAATGAAGTACTGCTCGTAGGAGCTTTTAGCACACCTCCAAAACTGATTTTGGAATTCAAGGCCTCTCCACCTTTTATGCCATCTAGACCAGATGTGCATGGCACACCATCTGTGTTGAGCCATTGGAAGCTCTTTCTTGACAGCTTCAATCAATCCCTGAGGTAAGACCTTAGTTTTTGTTAGTCCATAGTTATAAATAAATATAAACAATTGAATTAGAAATCCACCAACCTTCTACATGTCACTTATTATTGTAAGGCCATCACTAGTAGAAATTTCAAGATCTTGCTTTAGTAATTGAAAAAACCAAGCCCAATTAGCCTTATTTTCGACATTCACAACAACCCAGGCAATTGGGAACTTTTGATTATTCCCATCTCTGCCTATGGCTGTTAGTAACTCCCCTTTACAACATATTTTTAAGAAACAGCCATCCACCCCTACAATAGGCCTGCACCCTGCCTTCCATCCCTTTTTAAGAGCATCAAAGTAAATGTAAAGCCTCCAAAACTTGTTACTGTTTGGCTCTGTAAATAGAACTGCTGTTGTTCCAGGGTTTGTAGACTTTAATTCTTCTATGTAGCTCCAAAGGCTGCCATACTCTTCTATGTAATTGCCAATTAAATCTGAAATTACCATCTTCTTTGCCCTTTTGCACATTATCAAACTAACTTCACATTTTAATTCCTGACCAACAAGCTTTCGAAAATCATCTATCTTGATTTTAGGTTGTTGAATAATTCTGTCCTTGTAATAACCAGCTAAGAATTTAGTTGTCACTCTCTTGTTCTTGAAAACTCTGCGACATTTGTGTTGAGGATTATAAGATTTAATCCTGAAATCTGAAGTCTTGTTCTCAATACTTGCAAATATGGACCATGGACACCCTTTTTTAGTACACACAGCCTTTATCCTGAAATTCTCATTTTTGGTGAAATCCACTTCACAACCCTTTAAGACTGAATATTTGGCTATAGCATCCCTGAACTGCTGAGCTGTTTCAAAAACCATCCCCACTACAAAAGCTGGAATTATGTCACTTGGATTATAGAATATCCTGTCATGTTTTTTTCTTCTTATGGTCTAGCCACTTTCATCTCCTGAATCAATCTCCATGCTGTAGTTGTCATCAGATGCATAATATTCAGTATTTGTGTGTAGCTCCTCATTTACAACATTAGCCTCATTAACATTAGCAACATCATCATTTGCAATATCTTCTAGCTCCTTATTTTCTTCCTCATTTTCTGTGTTGAATTTTTCTTGAAGTTGCTCTTCATCTTCTGGCAAAACACTTGCATTGCTGTTGTAGAACTTCATCATTTTCTCTCTGGCTTGCTCCAACTCCTCATCACATCCATCTGAAAGCACATCTTCTTCTTCTTTATCTTCAATTGATGTTAGTATAGGTGATATGCCCTAGTGGCAATCATGTATTTAGACATTGTATTATCCCAAATTGCAATGTAATGTTCATTTAAATACAGTGTTTATTTATATGAAGCATTACTCCATTAGCATTATGTTGAATAAATGTATTATCAAGAGTTGATAATATGAGGACACATTTATTTAGTACATGTGCTATAAATTTGTTCATAGTCGATAAATTAATATTTGGTTGATATTAGTTTGACTATCACCTCTGTCTATTTTCCTTGATTAGTATGTGATACTAATAGTGGGAGGTAGTGAGTCTTATGCTACTTGATATGGGATATCAGAATAGACATGTAGATACTCATTGGATGAGTGGTTTGAACGTGATGTTAGATATGTGATCGTAAGGATATACCCTTATAGTCAACGATCACAATCTAAGTCATAATGGTGCATATAGTCCTTTGACCTGAGGCATCACGGTCATCCACATTTAAGTGGTTAGAGTTTATTACCGCTTACATACCTGTACTAATTACGTATGGGTATATGGCGTGTGGTGGCTCTAGTCGGTTGAATGTAGAGATGAGTGTTT
>CATIWO010170634.1:0-26928 GCA_949673435.1 Macaranga tanarius
TTTCTAGCAAGGGAATCGAAGTGGATCGAGCCAAGACAAAAATCATTGAAAAGTTGCCACCACCTACATCACTTAAGGGAGTTAGAGGTTTTTTAGGGCATGCCGGTTTTTATCGGCATTTCATTAAGGATTTTTCATTAATTGCTAAACCTTTGACTAACCTATTAATTAAGGATGTACCATTTGTCTTTGATGATGCATGTCTGAGTGCTTTTGACAGGTTAAAGAAGGCATTGGTGTTGGCACCAATTATTACACCTCCGGATTGGTCCTTACCTTTTGAAATCATGTGTGATGCTAGTGATTATGCTATAGGAGCTGTCTTAGGACAAAAGAAGGACAACCGCCTACATGTGATATACTATACAAGTCGCACATTGACAGAGGCTCAACTCAATTACACTACCATAGAAAATGAGATATTGGCAGTGGTTTTTGCTGTAGATAAATTTCATTCCTACCTATTGGGGTCGGATACATATGTTACTATAAATATATATAGCCGATGCCTGAAGCCCGATATACATATGTTAATATAAATGTGTATAGCTGCTGCCAGAAGCTGGGTGCACATTTGTAAATATAGGGTTGATAAAAGTGTATAATCGTTGCCTAGAGCAGGGTATACATTCTACCCTATAAAAGTAAAGTAGTTATGTTGTTAAGTATGTATTATATGAGAAAATAATTTTTAGAAAGGAAGATTTGATTAAAATGTTTAAAAAGAATTATTTTAAATGATTCTTATGAATTGATTATAAACTTATTTAATTTTTATGATTAAGCTGGAGTGTTATTTATGTTCGCTCGCCGCTCCTTTTTATTAAATTATTTAGAGTTGAGTGGCTGTCTGGGTGATAGCTAGATATTTCAAGGGAAACAGGAGTAGTGAAGAGTTTGAAGAATAATATTGTATAGTTATAATGTTCGGTAAATGTACAATATTGTTTTAAAACAGTTGTAAAATAATGAGTTGCATTACGAGATTTGTATATAATAGTGATGGTAATATTTTGGGATGCATTATGATTTAAGAGTTATTTAGTGGATGATCAATTAAGAAGTAATATTCGGCCACATCAATACTTAAGTTAGGAAGGTCAAGTGTGTGACTTCCTAACAAGGGTATTAGTGGAGTCGGGTGTTACAGCTATAAACAAGTCAATCCGCTTGTGAATTAAAAATTCGTTCAATCTCATATATTGAAGTTCGTATAATAAATCGGTTGAGTTCAAACTATGTAAAATTTAGCTCGTAAAACTTACGAACAAATTTGAATAAGGGCTCACGAGTCGGTTCATAATTTTAATGTATTAATAATTTAATTTTAGATATATAATATATAAATTTTTATTTATTTAAATATTAAAAAAAATATATTATTACAAGAAAGTTGTAATTTTATAATAATTTATTTAGTAAATAATTAATTTTAAAATTTTAATGAATAATTTTAATTTATATTTTATATTTTAGAAATTTATTTTACTTTATTTATACTAGTTTAAATCTGTGAATACTTTGCAAATTCTAAATGGTGTAATAAATTCAGCTTGAAATTCGTTCAAATATAAACAAGCCAATTCCAAACTAGTCAAAGTTGGTCTCGTTTTCACTCCATAAAAGCAAAACTCCCTGTTACAAAAAAAAAGCTAATTGGTTCATAAAATCTATATTAAGTCAATGCCGGAAATTTTGTTTCTTCATCATCGAATTATTAAATTAGGACACAAAATTCTGTCCCTTATTCGCTTTTAGGTATGATATTTATGAGACAGCTCATACTATTTCCGCTGAAGCCCAATCCCATGTAATGAAGACACATTCGACATCAGCAGTCCAAGTCCACATTGACAGTTTTTAAGTAAGTATGGATGTGTTAATGAATGGAGTCCTTTGCGACTATATACGTGTGTACTACACCTAGAAAATTTTGTCTGGTTGTTAAATTTTATAGCTGGATTTGTGGTATAAAAATACTTATCTTATTCGTAAAGTGTAAATTATTTGAATTTTTTTTTAAGGAAAATTAAGCTTTCATAAAAAGCATCAGGAAGAAACATCATCCTGAACATGAGGAGGAACTCCCTCCATAATCACAGACAACTTAGAAAGGCCTAATGCCCATTGAGCAATAAGATGAGCGACATTATTAAACTGACGAGGAACAAAACTAAAGGACACAAACTTAAAATTGCTAGACAAAGAAAGAATATCTTCCAAAACCAGATCCAGAGGAATTGAACCACAACAAGAACCATTCAAGCCTTTTATAACAGTTGCATTATCGGACTCCACTTCCAGCTCAGATAAACAAGCATCGTGAGCTAATTGCAAACCAAATAATAAAGCTTGTGCTTCCAATAACTCAACTGATTGCACCGTCTGATGTTTTAAGCCAGCAAACATGATAACCTGCCCCCAACAGTCCCGAACCACCATACCAAAAGCCGCAAATCCATCCTCCCTAATAACAGCTACATCAGAATTAAGTTTAAATCTATTGATTCTAGGAGGAACTCAACGTTTATCAGTAGGAGATCGACTAACATTCTGATTCAACACTCTAACAGATGCGGCACGAAAAGAATTTAAGTAATCCACTGCCTTCAAACCAACCAAAGAAGCATGAGAAGTCTGATTGTCATGAACTAACTTATTGCGCAGAAACCAAATATACCACAACAACGTCACAAATGTCTCAAATTGGGCCTTAGACAGCTGTCGGTAAAGCTGCAGAACCCAATCTTGAAAGGTATTATAGTTAAAAAAGTCTGCTCTTAATGCAAGCGGACTACTTAACCAGACACACCGAACCCATGGGCACTCCTTAAAAATGTGATGGATCGATTCATTCTCCTGACAACACCGAGGATAAAAATCTGAGACCATAACTCCTCGATTTACAAGAACAGCAAAACAGGGCAACAAACCATGAATAAGACGCCAGAAGAAAATCTTAACTTTAGGTGGAACTGACAAATTCCAAAGTCTCTTCCACAATTGATCCACATCCGAACCACGAGAAGACCCCGAGCCAGCTGGAATTAACTGTTGTCTAGCTAAATAATATCAGGTCTTGGCATTAAATTGGCCATTTCGAGTGCATTTTCAGAAGAAAGTATCTATTGGAAACTGAAAACTCAATGGACTGCTCAAAATTGCTGAAGCCTCAAAAGGCAAAAAAACATCCTCCACTAAATCTGATCTCCACTCCTTTAAATCCACATCAATTAACTCTGCCACTCTCGCTTGATACCCCAACCTTCTAGGAATGAGAGGTTTCAAAGTAGGAAGATCTGGAATCCACTGATCCTTCCACACCCTAATAGATTGGCCATCTCCAACACACCAATAAATACCTGAAGACAGGAGAGGAATGATCTTACACAGACTTCTCTATAAATATGACGGTTGAAAACCCTCTTTTGCCTCTAAAAAACTAGAACGACTAAAGTACTTGGCCTTCAGAACTTGGGAACATAGCGAATCAGGATTAGTCAACAACCTCCATCCTTGTTTTGTAAGAAGCGCCAAATTGAAAGACATTAAATGTCAGAATCCCAAACCCCCTTCAAATTTAGACCGAGTCATTTTTTCCCAGCATATCCAATGAGTTTTCCGCAGACCAGAGACATCACCCCACTAAAAATTAGCAATTAAACTCTAAATATCCTCACAGAATGTACTTGGGAGCATAAAGCAACTCATTATATAAGTGGGGATGGCTTGGACAACAGCTTTTATTAAGATCTCTTTTCCTGTAGAAGATAACAACTTTTCTTTCCAACCCTGCAGCTTTTGCCAAATCCTTTCACGAAGGGAATTAATAATAGATTTTTTTGGAACGACCAAACAGAGTAGGTAATCCCAAGTATCTAGAGTGATGAGTAACCGCTTTTACCGCTAGAACCCTCATTAATACCTGCCAATGCATATCTGCCACCCCACGACTGAAGGAGACTTCCGACTTATCAAAATTTACTGACTGGCCCATTGCATTTGCATAAATAGATAGAATTTCTTTTATCTTCTCACAAGCAGGAATCGTAGCTCTAGTAAAAAAAAAATACTGTCATCTGTAAAAAATAAGTGACAGACACCGGGACTATTTCGGTAAATTCGAATAGAGTGCAAATCTCCACTGGCAATGGATTTAGTCAACAACCCTGAAAGACCTTCTGTACAAAGGAGAAACAGATCTGGTGATAGCGGATCCCCTTGTCTCAAGCCACGAGAAGGAACTAAAAAACCCGAGGGAGTACCGTTCACTAAATAAGAAAAGGAGACAGAATGAATACAACACATCAACAATTTAAGAAAATGAGAAGGAAATCTCATACGCCCCATCATTCTCTCTAAAAAAGCGCACTCCACTCTGTCATACGCCTTACTCATATCCAATTTCAATGCTAAGGAACCCTTTCTACCAGTCATCCTATGTTTCATAGAGTGAAACATCTCAAAAGCTACTAGAGCATTATCAGTAATGAGTCGACCTAGTACAAAGCTAGTATTGTTTGAATTAAATATCATACATACAACTATAATTTTATAGTATATCCGATATAAATAAAAGTCTTTTATAGTGCGGTATAAATGAATTATTTTATTTACCTTTCTTTGGTTGTTTTATGTAGGAATGGTATAGTTTTTGTTGAAATTTTCAATGAACATTAAAATTAATTTGATGCCAATTTTATGTTTTAGAACTTTTCTTCCAATCTTTTATGTATCTATTATAATATGGAATACAAATAATGTCTTTACATAGGCTTACTCTGAAGAAAACTATGTTTTTTTTTTTGACAATAATGAAGAAAACTATGTTGACATGCTTCATATCATATTAAAAGACATTTTATTGCTAAAGAAAGCAAAAATAAGCACAAAGGAAACACAATACAGAATAGAAGTAAATGCAATAGATCTTCCGTTGCCATTGAAGCTGCCATTCTTGAACAATGAATATATCCTGTAAAAATTTCATCAGTATTCTCTAATTATTTATCTTTTAACAGAATCAAATGATGCAAAATAATATTAGTAGTGGGAGATATAGATGAAAAATTACCTTAAAACGCAAAGTACCCATTGGTTTCCTATACTATATTTACGAGTGTTCTTGATCTTGTCAAATTTTTGTCGCCAAAGATACCCTTCAACTTCAATCATCCTCACAAACCATGATTTTTTTCTTGTTCTGAACACGAATCCAATTGCTAGACTAAATAACACTCCACCTGCATACCCCACCAAAACAGCTATCCAACGAAATCCATTTTCATCAGATTCTAAACCTTTTTCTTTTAGAGGGTGTTTGGTTCAGCTTATTTGAGTAGCTGATAGAAGTTTTTCTTAAATCAGCTACATTTTAGGTGTTTGGTAAAGTTATCAAATCCATAGCTGATAGCTGATTTTATAAAAAACAGTTACAAATTTGATCAGCTCCATTTTGGAGCTTTTTTCTAACCGCTAAGAGCTGATTTAAATTTATTTTATATTTAGACTATATTATCCTTATTATCCTTATTAAAAATAATTAACAACAACTACAATTTTTTATAAGTAAATGTATAAAATTATTTTTTTAATCCATAATAAAATAAATATCATTTTAATTTATAGTTAGTAATTAAATAATTATAATGTTTATATCTATAATATTTTTTTAAAAATTAAATTAACAAGATTTATATTTTAACGTTAATCTTCAAATAGTTTCATCAATAATTTTAATAGTAAATAAAATAACGATAATAAATTATTATTTAATACTATATATATTTTTAAATAATTTACATAACTAAAAATATAATTATAAGAGATGTATCAAATTATATTTAAAAATAATTTATACCTCTAATGGTCATTTGACATACTAACAGCAACAGCTAACAGAATTTCACCAAATGATTTTTATTTATCACATATCAGTTATCAGTTATCAGTTGATATAAACAGTTGATATGAACGAAACAAGCCCTTAATGATATATCTTTATGCCCTATTTGAGATCTGAGGCTATGGATGAATAATGCAATGGATTTTTTAACTAAAAATACACAAAAACAAATAGATTTTATAACTAAAATATGGTTTCACTAGAGTTAGTATCATTAAGATAACTATTTGCTTTTAGTATTTGCTCAAACAAGGGTACTATTTTGATGACTATTAATATGTTTCTAGATTTTGCTCAAACAATTAATACTAAGAGTACCATTTTTTATGAAATGTGTAAAACGGAGGGTGATTATTTTTCATCTGAATATAGTAAAAAATGTCGAGCTACGGATTTTTTAAACTACTATTATTATGTATTAAATAAACTATAATTTTACGAAATAGATTTAAGAATTCTTCAATATTAAGTTTCTAATTAAACAAACAAATTAAAAAGAAGTCGACTAAATGTGTAATAGATTCAAATGTCACGAAAAAGGTTTTTTTTTTTTAAAAAAAAAAATTATATGACTGCAATTGAAGTCTTAATTGTTGGATTATTGACCAAATTTCGATGGATTATAGAAGGAGGTGGTCCAATTGAAAAGCGGTTTATTTATTCATATTGATATTAGGCTGGGAAGGAAAATAAGGGGTGGTGGGAGAAAGTGACAGGTGGCAAACTGACGCAGGAGATGACGAAAAATTAACCCTCGCAGAAAAATCCCAAAAAATTCTGAAAATAAATCCAAAAATCTAACATAATTGATTCGTCAGATGGATCCGATGAGATTGGTCTACGTCCAACCCTTTTTATAGCCGACCCAATTGCACCGGTAAAAGACTTCACAGACTTCTCCCACATAATACCACCCTTTACGTCTCCCTCTTTCTCTCTGTGCTGCCTGTGTTGTGTATATTTCTTCTTTAATCATATCCATATCCATTACCTTTAACACTACCACTGCTCTTCGAATTTTGTTTTCTTGATTTTATGGACAAAGGATGGGGTCTTACCCTTGATTCATCTGCTGATCATCATCATCGTCATCCTCTCATCTCCTTCTTCCCTAACTCAGCTCCCTCCACTGCTAAGCAAGCTCCAGATAATTCTTTTCTTATGACTAATAAGCGAAACGGCTTTGACATGATCACTGACTCTGTTAAGATGTTCCCGTTTCCTGTCAACCTCCCCTCTCCTCCGCCTGATGATAATCGGCTCGTTCTTGGGGAAGTCGACTTCTTTTCCGACAAGAAGAATAAGGTTGTTTCTGATAATGTTAACAACCATAATGATGCTCTTGTTGATGATGATTCTAAAGCCACAAGCGTCCCTGTCAAGAAAGAAAATTCTTATGCTGCTGATAATATCGCTCCTGCAGGGTCCAATCTTGATGTAAATGTAAGACTTTTTTTTTTTTTTTTTTTGTTCTTGCAGATTTTTAGTTATACATCCTCCCAAAATATTTATTATTTTTGGTTGAATAATTCTGACTGTAGACTGGGTTGCACCTTCTAACTGCTAACACTGGAAGTGACCAATCAACCGTTGATGATGGGGTTTCATCTGAAGTTGATGGTAAACGATCCAAAAATGAGGTAAAAACAACATGTGAAATATATATATATACATAACCCAGAAAAGTGAAAAGATAAATCATTTTCTTTCTTTTCAATTATATACATATATTTCTTGAAGGTTAACTGACAACTTATAATTAATTAATTAATTAAGGATTTATTTGACTTGATGCAGCTAGCACAATTGCAAGTTGATCTCCAAAGGATGAATAACGAAAATCAAAAGTTGAGAGACATGCTTAGTCAAGTAACCAACAATTACAATGCTTTACAGATGCAGCTTGTAGCTTTAATGCAGCATCAGCAACAGCAACAACAAAGCCATAGAGCTGAAGCCATCCATGAACACGAGGTAGATAGATAGATGTTTTTGTTTTGTTCTGTTCTTTTGCATCAGTGTTGATTCAAATAGATTATTTCCAGTTATATTAATTTTATTTGATTATAATATATATTCAGGTTGTGCAAGGAAAGTCTCAGCAAAACAAACATGAAGTGGTGCCAAGACAATTCTTGGATCTTGGTCGTTCCGCTGAGACAGATGAGATATCTCACTCGTCATCTGATGATGAAAGGACACGTTCAGTCACACCTCAAGCAAATACAGAAACAGCATCTGTGAAGAATACTGGCAAACTTGAGATTTCTTCATATGATCAGGAAAATTCTAGCTTTAGAGATGGCAAAAGAATTGGCCGAGAAGAAAGCCCCGACTCAGAGACCCAAGCTTGGAATCCTAACAAAGCTCAAAAGTTGAGTCCTACTCCTGCCAATAAGGGTATTGATCAAAACACTGAAGCCACCATGAGAAAAGCACGTGTCTCAGTTCGAGCCCGGTCAGAAGCTCCTATGGTGCGTTATTAATCAATTGATTATTTACTTAATTGTTTAATCGTCACTCATTCAAACTTAATCTCTTATATTGTTATGAAGCTAAATATTTGGTTTGATTGTGACTGATCAGATCACTGACGGGTGTCAATGGAGAAAGTACGGACAAAAGATGGCTAAAGGAAATCCATGTCCTAGAGCTTACTATCGATGCACCATGGCAGTTGGTTGTCCAGTTCGCAAGCAAGTACGTTTCAGTTTCACTTCTCCTTTCAAATGAAATTAAATACTATAAAATTTGTTGCTTTGAACTAACATGAGTCCTGTTGGAATCTTTTACAGGTTCAACGTTGTGCAGAGGATAGATCAATCTTGATTACAACTTACGAAGGAAATCATAACCACCCTCTGCCTCCAGCTGCAATGGCTATGGCATCAACAACAACAGCAGCTGCAACCATGTTACTTTCAGGTTCAATGTCTAGTGCAGATGGGATAATGAATCCGAATTTGCTAGCAAGAGCAATCCTTCCATGCTCATCAAGTGTGGCAACCATCTCAGCTTCTGCTCCATTCCCAACTGTAACATTAGACCTTACTCACAGCCCAAATCCCCTACAAGCACAACAAAGACCTCCAACACATTTCCAAGTCCCATTTCCAGGCCAACCCCAAAACTACGCCTCAGTCACACCCCAACAATTGCCCCAGGTTTTTGGTCAAGCCCTTTACAATCAATCGAAATTCTCCGGGCTTCAATTGTCCCAGGAATTACCTCACCATCACCAGCCTCAATCCCAACAGTTGCGCCCACCACAGCAGCATTCAGTAGTTGACTCAGTCAGCGCTGCTACGGCTGCCATCACCGCTGATCCTAACTTCACAGCAGCACTGGCAGCTGCCATTACATCTATTATTGGTGGTGGCAATGGTACTAGCAGTAATAGCAATAACACAAGCAGCAGAAACTAGGATGGGTCTCATTGTTTTACCTTATTTTTTCTCTTTTGTTGTTGTAGGTTTCTTTATTTTCAGTTTTTTTTTTCTTTTAGTTCTTTTCATTTTTGGGGTTAAACGTGAGACCACATGTTCATATTTTTTTTTTCTTCTTGTTGGGGGGGGAAGAGGGATTAGAGCACAAAAATTTTCATTCTTTTTTACGATTATTATTTCATTTTGAATAACCTTGTTTCTAATTGTTTAGTGATGATACCCAAGAAGATGATAAAAAAATATATATCTTTTTCATAATTAATTATTGTTCATGAATTACGAGTTCAATTCAAACATAGAATGTGGACACTTTAGCACCAATGTTGTTTTTGTGTGCATTGTTCAATTCTTGTGGCTTGTTCTCAATTGTCTCCGTACCACTCACGAAACTGGTGAGAAAGAAGGAGAGAAATTTCACAGGAAAAAGAAGACGAATATGGGTATCTTAACAGTCAAGAAATACGGCTATCGCCTATCATATTCATATCACTGTTTGACACGTAAAATTAATGGTTAGAGTGTTAGGGAAGGCAACGCGAAATACTGAAAGTTAGACTTTTTTAGCTGCCTGCTCTTTTGAGATGCACTGCACGCCAGAGATACATTCATGATAGACATATATAGACTATAGTTCATTTCCAGTCTAAATTAACATATATAATTTTTTGACGTATTAAAAAAATGTTAAAACCCTACAAGACTTTCTAACTATAAAGAAAAGAGCCAGAGGGTTGATGGGGACCTTCGAGGCAAGCGCAAGTGCAGGTGCAGTTGCAAGTGCATGTGTGTGGGTGGAGAAATTAATTGATATTGGGGGGAGGTGAGGTCAAATTAGGTTGAATTTATTAAAGAAAAAGAGAAGAGGGTAGGTGGTTTCTTGAGTTAGTTTTAATTGGACAAAATGGGATAGATTGTTGACTTTCCTTATGAAATTTATGATTGAGACAGTCTCGTCAAATATTGCACGTCTATTATAAAACTAATATAATCATGTGCCATTATAGACTATTCTTATAATATTGCATATTATAGTTTTCCTATTATTATACTCTTCAAACGTGGAACTTTGTGTCTCGCACCGTACTTCGTCCACCGTACAATTTCACTTCCACTTTTCCCATCTTGTTATTTTTAGTGCACACATGCTTTCATGTGCTTTGTGCTTTGGGATTTTTTGTTTAATGACTTTCCATATACATACACCATCTCAATTCTCAGTCTCAAATATTCATTTGATTTTCACCTCAATTTGGCAATATTATCTTGTTTCTCTCTCACAATTAATCCACCATAATCATTTTTTTCTATCTTTACAAAGTAAAGTTGTTTACAATCTTATATTGAAATTAAAATAATTCTATTATTGTAAAGAATTGTGACTTAATATAGTTATATATTTTTTTTTCAAATTAATTAATTTTTATTGTAAGTGATGCAAAAATAAAATATGTATTATATTAATATAAAGTAATTAATAAAATATGTCAAACTTATAAATATAAATTTTAAAAAGTAATTAACATATGTATTTTTTTTAATACTAGAAATATTACAAAATAAATTTAAACTTTTGTAACATAGTGTGTGCGTTAGTGTATATACAAACACACCTACCCACACACACACAAATCATTACTATTGTGTATAGACAAATAAGACCTAAAAAATTATACCTTATTACATATGAAAACTATTTTTATTTATAATTGGTTCAAATTGAGATCAAATTTTATAATTAAATAGAGTTATAGAGGTTATTTCTTTATAAAATATAGTTTTCTAAAGCATATTTTGTAGTTTATTACTTTGTTTCTCCTTTTTGGGTGAATAGGAGTTAAGGAATTTTGAGCATTTGGAGATTAGTCTGGACGTGGTACGGGCTTAAAGGCGTCTCCCAGTGATGGCTCTTCCAGGACACTTCGTGGTCTAACAAAAAAAATGGATATCCAATTGCAATATGTAAATATAAATAATTAATCTTATGAAATAATAATTGATACATTATGATCACAATTTTTTTTTTGTAAAAACAATTAAACTCAAAAAAAAAAAAAAGAGATATTATCATATGCCTGCTTTTTATATATATTCATCCTACTTTCAAGCTGGAGAAGAATAAGCTACTTAATTTAATTGTTGTGTATAACTTTTTTTTTTGATGGAATAGATTAGATCTTTCATTGAATGAAAATTAAAAGTACATCTTGATAAAAAAAATAACATCAATAACATAACAATCAAGAAGTATAAGAACAAAATCTCACTCAAATTAAGAAATTTTTTGAAATCATTCCCCAATCGCGTTGACAGAGCTCTTCTAATGTGCAACTCGGCGATATGTACGCTCCACTCAATGACTATTGATTAGCCATAAATCGACTATTTGGTCTTTAGGTGAATCCGATTGTAGAAATACTAACAGAGAATTCATGATTGGGAGATAATCAGAATCCATCAATGAAGGATAAACAAAAAAATTCCATAAATGGTAATAGCTCCGTATAGGAAGATTCAAAAAATTTCAACAAAAAAATAACAGATCAAAGATCTGTATTTTATTGAATGAAAAAAAAATAAAAGAAATTAAATAAAACTAATAAGAAGAAGGACCACTGTCAATCTAGGAGATGATCGGCGGTGGCCAAGAAATTTTTTTGATGAAAATCAGAGAAAAAGGGAGAGAAAAAAGGAAACGGCTAGGGTTTTATATCTACTTCCACATTGTTGTTGTGTATAACTTGCAAGGAAATAGTTGTAACTTAAATATTATCATATCAGTAAGCTAGTTCAAGAAAACGTTATATATAATCAGGAAGCCCAATATGAAAGAAAGGTTCTTGCGTTTGATGGATTCAAAATGGGCTCAATGGACTTGGAAGTCTACGAAAAGTTCAGGCCCTGGACACCGGACAAGAACACAAGTATTAATGAATCAAGTCCAACGTAAGTGTTCAGGTGACTGCACAAGGTACCCACTGATGGAACCATTTTCATGGCTTTTTATATGGATAAAGATGATCTGAAATGAAACTACAGTTATTGACAACCGCAATTTGGCAAAAAGCTACAGTTACTTGCTACTAGAAGTGTAATCAAGTCGAGTCGATGCAGTGCTAGACTCGAACTCAATTTGATTTGAAAATTTGAAATTCGAAACTCGACTTAAACTCGAGCTCGACTTAATTAAATATTTCTTAAACTCGAGTTTGACTCAGTTAATCATCTAAAATTTTAAATATATATATTTTTAAATATTCAAGCTCGATTCAAATCGGAAATCGACTCGGTTGGATATGATTTTTTGTAATTATATTAAAATAAAATGATAAAAAGGTAAATATTCATAAGATCGATTAGGCTCGATTAAGCTTGATTAAACTTGGGAGCCTATCGAGTCAAGTATTAAGGAGTTCCAACTCGACTCGACAATCTACTTAAGTAGGATCGAGTTCGAGCTCGACTCAATAATAATTGAGTTAATTTCAAATATTTTTCAAATTGATCCCGAGTAATTCGCGAGTAGACTTGACTCACTTATACTTCAACCTACTACCATATTTTCCATTTGCCTACGGACTACAGTGCAACAAATAGCATATATATATATATAGTACACACCTGTCTGTGGATGCAACAAATGACATGTACATGTTATGCATCATAAATAATAATAATAATAATAATAATTTTATGTATTAATGATTCAACTACATACGAAAATTACATTACATGATTTAATGTAGAAATTAACATAGATGATAAGATATGACGTGAAAATGTTGAATTAAAATTTTCCCCAAAAAAAAAAAGTTGAATTAATATTGATTAAATGCTAACTACCAACAATGTATTTTCTTGTACTCAACCAAGTAACCATCAATCAAGAAATGGAGGTGGATTTGACATGGATCATTTCTTGAACTTGCTTGGCAGCAACAAACTATGATTTTATTTTTAGCATCATAGAGTTGAGTTGAGGCCCATACTATATAAATTAAAAAGAACACGCTATAGGCATTGGATGTGTCAGAAGGGGCATTAGTAGTCTTGTAATCAGACGGTGGATTTTGCAATGCAACAACATTAGAATCAGTAGAATGTGATGTAGACGTCACTGAAAAGTCATAAAAACTTCAAAGCAGAGTCTAAGGAGAGGAGGTGGTGTCGACTGTCGCGTCACGCGTGCCAAAAGCAAAACTAAACCAAACCTCAAATGCATGCTTTAGTGACACGTAAGGGTTTCTTTTTAAACAATTTCAGTTGCAATCACGAAACCCATCTTTGTTTTGTTTGCATCTCACTTTAATCAACGATAGGGGATTAGGAACCTCCGATTTTCAGAATCTTCTAAAAATAAGAAAAGAATCTGTTAGATCACACGGTTGTAATTTAAAGTTGATAAAAAAATATATATATATGACTTGAAACGGTCGCTGAGCTGGGCCTTGGACAAGGGTACAGGTAGCTTTCGCGCCTGGGCATTATAAATATTCTCTGCTTCATTTCTTTGTCGGAAAATTCACTTCTCTCATCGGTTCTCACGCCCTCCATTGTCAGTCAGTAATGCTCTCTATCCATTGCTTCTTCTTAGTTTCGCTGATTAATAAGTTGATGAATGTAATGATTTTGTAGGTTTAAGATGGTGATCAACTTCAAGCCGCTGGTATTTGTTCTGTTCCTGTCCTCCGTGCTCTTTTCTTTGGTGTCCTGTGTCCCCAATGATGGGTTCCTCAGAATTGGATTGAAAAAGCTCAGATTGGATCAAAATAGCCGACTTGCAGCCAGACTTGAATACAAAAATGCAGAGGCTTTGACAGGTTCTATGAGGAAATATGGTCTCCGGGGGAATCTTGGAGATTCTCACGAGGATACTGATATTGTGGCTTTAAAGAACTACATGGATGCTCAGTACTATGGTGAGATTGGCATTGGCACTCCTCCTCAGAAATTCACTGTAATTTTTGACACTGGCAGCTCCAATTTGTGGGTGCCCTCGTCCAAGTGCTATTTCTCTGTGAGTGTTGTGTTTTTATTATGATATTGTTGCAGCTAGACAAGAGATTTTTACATATATATATATTGTCTTTTCATTACTCTTCAGGTTGCTTGCTTCTTCCATTCTAAGTACAAGTCAATCCAATCAAGTACCTACCAGAAGAATGGTCTGTTTTCACTTGCAATCAGTAACAATGTCTAATTTATTTTTACAATTTTTTATGATTTACATCATTTGCTGACGTTTCTAGTTGTTGATGTCAAATCGATTTTCACTAGTTCACTCCTAATTTAACCGCACTCCTAGCTAGCTTTTCTTTAGAATGATCAGGCATGCCTAATAATAATATAGGAAGGTTGCATGATGATCATGGATAACGCTTGGCCACCTTGCATCTCTTGTGATTCTTTATTTTAACGCACTCTGTATTTTGTACTTGAATGAGAGGTGTGGCTGAACAATTTGAAAACTCAAATTTGTACATGGTATTATTAATTTTGCAGGAGAATCTGCTGAAATTCAATATGGTAGTGGATCTATTGCTGGTTTTTTTAGTTATGACAGTGTTGAAGTTGGTGACCTGGTTGTGAAAGGGCAGGTAATTTTTTATGCCACCATCTATTATCTGCTTTGACCATTTAGTTATGACATTGTAGCCCGTAGCTATACGTCTGTGTGTTCACCTCCTTATACTATTCGTTTTTTTTTTATTGGGTGAATTTTGCAGGAATTCATCGAGGCAACAAAGGAGCCTGGTGTCACATTTTTGGTGGCCAAGTTTGATGGTATTCTAGGGCTTGGGTTTCAAGAAATTTCAGTTGGAAAAGCTGTGCCAGTCTGGTACGTGATCATTTTAGTCCATCATCTAAAATTTTTCTTGATATGTTTTCTCAGTTGTCACACTTGTGCGGCTTACAGGTACAATATGGTTAAAAATGGCCTTGTCAAGGAACCAGTGTTTTCTTTTTGGCTTAACCGCAATACGGAGGAAGAGGAAGGTGGTCAAATTGTATTTGGTGGCATTGATCCAAATCATCACAAGGGAGAGCACACCTATGTTCCTGTGACTAAGAAAGGCTACTGGCAGGTTGGCTGGTGTTTCTCTTTAATGAGAATAATTAGTAAATATCATTTGCATTATTTTTTTTTCTTGTTCTTTCTTCTCATTTGATTGTTTTTTTTTTTCTAAATTTATAGTTTGAAATGGGTGATGTTCTCATTGGCGGTAAACCAACTGGTAGGCCTTCCCTATAGCTATAGTTTTAGAACAAACTGGCACAAAGCTGTGTGATTTCATCCGGTTCTAACAGTTTAATCTTACTGCTAAACAGAGTACTGTGCTAGAGGTTGCTCAGCAATTGCAGACTCTGGAACTTCCTTGTTGGCAGGTCCAACGGTATGAGCAAATTCTTCAAACTTTTTTCAGTGATTATGCTTATCATTTGGGCATATACGCTGCCTAGTTTTGCTCCTAATCAAAATCAAAACATGGCACAAGGATGTTCCAATAACAGAATAAATGTATGGGAGCTTATTATGCTTGTTCCTCTATCTGTTCGTTCAATTGTGTTTTCTGGGCCTTCTATTGGAGCACGTGGATTCTGATTTTAATTATGAAAATTGTGCATGATAGTATTGAAAGTACTCTTATAATAACCTTTTAACTTCTTTTTGCCTTATATTCTGTGTTCATTTGTGACATTCCGTTCTTGTTACATTCCCTTCTAGACTTAACGTGAGAAAACAGCCTTTGAAATCTTGAATTTTAGTACTCAAACCATCCGCAACTTTTCATTGGTGTAAATTTATTGTTATGTTATCAAACATGCTTAACTCGAAATATATGGGTTTCTTGACACTCTCCATTTGCAGACTGTAATTGCCATGATAAATAAAGCTATTGGAGCCACTGGAGTAGTTAGCCAGGAATGTAAGACAGTTGTTGCTCAATATGGACAAACCATCATGGATTTGCTTATAGCTGAGGTGAAAATTATGCTTATATCTCAAATGTTACCCTTCCGCACCCCTCTCCTCTGCACGCCCACACCCACACCTCTCCTCTGCACACCCACACCCACACCCACACCCACACTCCACACTCCACACTCCACACACACAAGAAAAGATTGAAAAAGGAAAAGGAAGGAGAAAATGATCAAGCCGGGGTGGGCTGTGGATTGACTTACGGTTCTGTTCCTGCTGACAGGCCCAACCAAAGAAAATCTGCTCCCAGATTGGATTGTGCACATTTGATGGGAGCCATGGCGTTAGGTCAGTTCGTAAAAATGTTGTGTTGTTATTCTAATATTGCTAGGGGACCAATTTCATTCCGTTCACTGCCATGTTTGTTGTTAGCTGCAAAACAGAAACTATATACGTATTACCTCTTTTCCCACTGGACTTAGTAATTAATGTATTTGTTTATAACTGTTTTAAAATAGCATGGGCATTGAGAGTGTGGTGGATAAGAGCAACGACAAGTCATCTGGTATTGTTCGTGATGCCATGTGCTCTGCTTGTGAGATGACAGTTGTTTGGATGCAGAACCAGCTAAGCCAGAATCAGACACAAGATCACATATTGAACTATGTGAATGAGGTGAAATCGATACATCAGTTAACAATTAAGAATTATGTCAATGATGTGAAGTAAATTCTCAATAATTAATTGGCTAATTACTTGGAATATGTTTATGATGCTGACTGCTATAGTTTTCCATGCAGCTCTGTGATCGAATCCCGAACCCAATGGGAGAATCATCTGTTGATTGTGGAAGCCTCTCTTCAATGCCTGATGTTTCATTCACCGTAGGAGGAAAAGTTTTTGATCTTTCCCCAGAGGAGGTTTGTTTCTGCTGTTGATAATTCTAGGGATTAGAAGAATATATATACACATCTAGAATGATAGTCTTGGGCTGTTGGATGGGTAGTGTCTAGTAAGCAATGTTGATTTAACTAGAGGCGTTTTTTGTGGTGATCAGTACATACTTAAGGTTGGCGATGGCGCACAAGCTCAGTGCATCAGTGGCTTTACTGCTTTGGATGTGCCTCCTCCTCGTGGACCTCTTTGGTAATTTCCTCTAGTTCATCTTTGTCAATGATTTAGTGGTCATAACACAAATCGTCCAATTCCTATGGTTGATTCTAATTAATTGATCTCATGATTTCAGGATTCTGGGAGATATTTTTATGGGACGCTACCACACAGTTTTTGACTATGGAAAACTGAGAGTTGGGTTTGCACCGGCAGCATAGGGGACCTTCTATCTTAGGGTTTCCCTCTTTAAGATTTTCCGTATGTGTGTACTGATATTGAATGCGATATGTGTCTTGAATTACTGTTGAATTATAGAGGTCGGCCCAAGCTTGAAACCAGTAGTTTGCCTGTAAACTATTTGTACTTTTGCTCCCAAATATCGAATGCAGTGCAAAGCGTGTGCTTTACAGAAATGAAGGAAATATTGAATGTGTTATTTATACATGCTGTTTCTAATAAATTCCTCTCGAGGTACATCATACATGCGCTATAATTGGGGATGATTACTCCGCTGTTGCAAGGATGAAAATTTCATTAGCATTAAAAGTGTACGTATAAACTGTAATAATCACAAAATATAAACTTAGGATTTGAAGGATGGAGGTTTTGTTAATTTGTTAGATCTGAGAAGTATTATAATACATTTCTAAGCTTAAATTCCAAGCAGGCTTTAGTTTCATACCAAATGTAACTTATGGCCGTTGCCATCTTAATTAATAAACGAGAAATGTTTGAGCTACCCAATTCCCTATCAAGTGAGCAAATTAAGTTTCAGCCTGATCCCAACCTTTATCAAAGGCTGCTGGGGTTGGTGCATGCATGATGCATTGGCACATAAATTCTATTTTACCTTATGGGAAACGTTTTTTCATCTTCTTGTCAAATGGATTAAAAGTACCATTAAGGGAAACACGACAATAATTTACATGAGAACAAGATTCTACCACACCCATAGGTCCATGAAATCTTAGTTGGAAGATGGTAGATGGCGGCTGGTTTCTAGACCATATGATGTGGACTGTGGTTAATTTTCTTTTCCTTTATTGATTCTTTTTCTTTGATGCATTTTTATGATAATCCTAATAGGCCTTTTTTTTCCTTGTCCTGGAAGGAAATCAAGCAAGGTCGAACCTCAGTCATTTAGCTAAGGTTTCCAGCTAGGACAAACTGTCAAAAAATGTCAAGATCGTGAAACTTTTTGCGGTGATTCTTTGAACCATTAGCTTAAAACTCTAATCTATGCTCACACTTTATATTTTATAATTAATATGCATGAGCTTTTAGTCCTCTTTATGCCAAAGCTTTAATGTGGGTCCTCAAGACTTAAACCTTATATCCTTAGCCTTCTGTGCTGATCTTTAATGCTGAGAAACTGGCACAAGAAATGGAAAAGGCAAATAAAAAATAATCCTTAGTATGGGTCCTAACACTTTTACCGAAAGCCAAAATATAAGAGATGAAAGGAGGAGAAGCCAAGAAATAGGTGGCCGTCACATGAAGAAAGCAATTAGAAATTTAGAATGATTTGTGTATGTATTTACTTGAAAGGGAGTTATGATAGATACCACCAAAAGTTGTACAAAAGCTAACTGTCAAAGGCGGTCTAACCTGAACTAGCTCAAAAAGGCCATAACCAACTATTAAGGTGAGAGTGTAAAGAACAAAGAAAGAAGGGTTGGTGTTGAGAATGTGAGTTGGACAAAATTTGGCTAGCTGGTTTGGTGGTTGTTCTATTGGATTCTTGGCTTTTTTGGAGTTAGTTGCAACTTACTATGTACAACGTCATGTACTCTCATCTCTATTTTTAAGCTTTTCCTTGCCTTTATTCCTGTTGATTACTTCACCTACAATCCTAGATGATAATCTAGTTTTATGGGTTTGGCACTTTTAACAATGGCTCTGAAAACTAGGGCTGTGCATGATAAAGAAATGAATTCTATGGAATCTCTTGCCAAATCAACTCAACTTGATCCAGGAATCTTGAGGACAATTAGTGGAGCCCCAACTGGCTATTGCATGCTCATGAATTATCACCAACTTCACCTATGTTGTTAGGTTCAAGGTATCACATAATTATTGGAGATTTACATCCCATAAGTTTACATTATCCGACTAGACCAGTAAATTGTCAAAAGTCATGCAAACAAAGAATTATAGTTATATAATAGTAATAATACTAGACTTGCAATAATCAACTTACTCCCAAGTCCTAACCCACAAGCTTAAAGTATAGAATATCCCTTAAAAATGATTCCATCCATTGTATTCCATTCCATGCTCATCAACAAAGATGTCACCGCACACTACGCACATTCTCACGTGGTGGCACGTGGACAGTATAATTTGGAAGCTAAGCTAAGCAATAGGATTAAGCAACCGCCCTCTCATGTCAGGCCAAGAGCCCTTTTGTAGCCACCCTTCTTTTGCCACTTGTCACCCTCAGGTTTAGGGAGATACAAAGAAACGGCGGCCGCCCATTGGCCAACAAAAAAAAACAATATTTAAAAAGCCACCATTTCTTGCATTAACGCCAAACACATACATACCAAACTACAGAAACTAGATTAACTGTTTACTTTAATATATATATATGTCTGAACTTACCATAACAGACTAACATGCCTAACCAAAACCCTTTATTTTCACCCTCTTCCCCGTCTCTCCATATGTTAATGGATCAACACTGGACCAGAGGCCAAGTTCTTGGGCGGGGCTCTACTGCCTCCGTCTCAATTGCTACGGTCAACCAGACCGGTCTAGCTTTTGCTGTTAAGTCAGCTGAGCTCTCAAAATCAGAGTTCTTGAAGAAGGAGCAAAGCTTTCTTTGTACATTAAGTTGCCCACAAATTATAGGATACAGGGGACATGATCTTTCTCAAGAAGATGGTAAGCTCTTGTATAATATTTTCTTGGAATACGCACCTGGTGGCTCACTTATTGATGCAATTCGCCAGCATGGAGGTCGGCTTGATGAGAGCATGATCAGATCGTATGCTAAGGATATCTTGTTGGGTCTTCACCATCTTCATTCTAAAGGGATAATACATTGTGACATTAAGAGCCATAACATTTTAGTCACTAGTGATGGCGCAAAAATTGCTGACTTGGGTTGTGCTAGGAAGATTGATGATGTGCCAAGAGCTGATTGGGCAGTGAAGACTCCGATAGCTGGCACTCCTGTCTACATGGCACCTGAGGTGGCGCGTGGTGAACAACAAGGCTTCCCTGCTGATGTGTGGGCTCTTGGGTGCACTGTTCTTGAGATGGCCACAGGAAAAGCTCCATGGACTAATGTTTCCGATCCTGTATCTGCCCTTTACCAAATTGGTTATTCAGGTAATGTGCCAGAAATTCCAAGCTTTATGTCCAATCAAGCTAAAGATTTTGTGAGCAAGTGCTTGAAGAGAGACCCAATGGAGCGGTGGTCAGCTAGTGAACTCCTAAAACATGTTTTCATCACAGAGGAGCCAAGCTCTGTTTCGAAGGATGCTACAAGTTCAAATGCGGATACTCCAACAAGCGTATTGGACCAAGGTTTATGGGATTCTAGGGAGAAGTTAGAGGCAACTTGGAAATCGACCCATAAAAGTTGTTTCTATTCCCCAGTGGAAAGAATCAGAATTTTGGCTCAAGGCACTGCCAAAGTGCCTAACTGGGCATGGGATGGTGATTCTTGGGTTACCGCAAGAACCGAAGATTCTTCAGGCCCCGAGGATTGTAAGATGGTGCATGCTCATGAAGCTACAGAAAACAGTGGAAAGGACATAGTTTGGGATAGTGGGGAACATAATTTGATTAATATTATTTGTAATGAGCCCACGAGCATTGGTGGAATAAGCACATTGTACATTAGTAAAAGTGGCATTTGTAGAGATAGAACCAGGCATAATATATCGTTTATGCCTTACAGATGTAACGAACATGATGTAGGTTGCAGTTGTAATTTTGACAAGGGAATAAACGTTCTGTGTTCTTCACTACAATTCTTGCACAATTTACTTCTTTTGTTTAGACTTTTCATATCATCAAACATGAACGTGGTGGCTTCATAGCTAATAGAATTGAAGAAGGCTGCCTTTGTGAGGCAGGTCTACGACCATGTAGAATTTTAATTTATTTATATTTCATATTCCTCCAAAGCAAAAATTTAGGTTTCACCACCTAATACCTAACTGATATACCCGAACATTGACATCCACTAGTTATACGTGGCAAAAATAATATTATCTTCATTGAAGCGCACGTCAATATTCTTTAATACACCATTGCAGAATCACTTTCCAATTCGTCTAGGATCCCACTGAAGCAAAAATGACCCTTGCAGCATGCTAATTGCCAAGGTTACCAAACTAGCACACCCAGACCTCTCCTTGATGTGATGTATGGCTGCTGCGGGCCTAAGCCCAACGGATAGTGTCTGTAGGTAAGAGATAGATAGATATCCAGATGATAATATAAGAGCACACATGACTTAACTTCAGAAACCAAGGTAAGAGGCCTTAAATTGACCCCTTAGTACCCACACACAAAAGAGGAAAAAAAAAAGAGAACAAAAAACATTTGTCCTCACAATCTGTCCAGAAAAAAATGATCCATTCTATTTCCACATTAAGTCAACTTGAATTTAACAAGAAAATGAAAACCTATTTTCTGTTTCCTTTCTCTTTTGTATTTGTCTTTTCTCTTCACACTTGCAACAATGCATGGAGCATAAATAAACCATAATCAGCAAAACCCACTTTGAACATGTCAATTAAATAGTATTAAAAAAAAAAAAAAAAAGGAACTCAAAGAAGAACTAGTTATTTAACGAAGGAGCTTGGTTACTGTTCGATTCTCTAAGTATTTTTCTTGCTACCTGAACGCGATAATCTCAAGTCCAAAGATTGCAATTGGTTCCTCAGGTTTTGGTTCTCTGCAAGTAAACGATCATACTCCAGAAGGAAACCCTCAGATTGCTTCCTTAGAGCAACTGCATTGGTTTCTGAAGCATGTGCCTCTTTTGTCTTCACTTCCAGTTCGGATTCTAGCTGCATAAGTTTTGCTCTCAGCGAGGTCATTGCTTCTTCCAGGGCCTTGTTCTCCTCAACTTTTCCATCCTCCACAGCTCGACTTTGTTTCTTTACAGCCTCCATGCTCTTCCTGCGCATTCGAAGTTCTCTAATATAATGGTGCAGTCTGTCTATCATCAGTGCAAGGAAAAGTGCGGCTCCTGCAAGTAGTAACTCTAAATTTAGACAACTCTGCAGGCCAGTAAGATCAATAGGAAAAAGAGGGCTCAAAATACAAAAATATAGGTCCGGTCATAAAACTCATCAAATGATGGACAGGAACATGAAATTCAATACATCACTCTCACACCCCATGTGATGCAGAACATGTCAAAATGGCTTTCTTAATGCAGGAATCATACTCAAGAATGAACAGCATAGGTGTTCCTAATAGTGTACTTAATGCAACATACTAGTAGTTAATTAAAGACAAATTGAATTAGAGAAGAAATGCTACTTTCAGCAAAAATAACCTATTGTCAAATAGCGTCTTTTGCACCAATACATTTAGAGACTGAAGAAGAAAGACAGAGAGGGTGTAAGTTTATTATAACTGGTGTTGTACAACCCAATAATCATCCACCCCCGCCCTACTTCTTTTCTCTTTTCAATCGTACTCATACAAACAAAAGAAATGAGAAATTGAGGACAAATAACAGAGGCAAAGAAAACTTAGTACAACTAAAGGAAAGACTCGAAGGAACCCAACGAAGAAGCCAATGGGTCTATAATATATGATGCATGTTAAGTAGAAAAATCATCATTGCATTGTTATATATTTTTATACACGGAAATTAGCGGCATTTACTTCTCCATACATGAAAATTCATCTGTCAATGAAAATATGCTTTTCATTTCACCAAATGGCATTCCACAGATATCAAGACAGTGAACACACACAGAATAAAACAGCTAAAACAGAGGATCAGGACATATGATAACAGTTGAATAAAATTTACTACATGACATAAATTTTACATATGTTCGCTTCAAGTGCTTAGAACCCCACATAAAGAAAGCTCCACCAAACCAACTAATTTCCGTATCCTTGAAGCCATAATTGAAGTGGTCCTACATTCTTCCTTGGAGGTTCAGGCTCCATTTTCTTCAGGCCAATCAATCTAGAGATCTAAACTATGGATTTAAACTACTATTCTACTCAAAGTTTCAAACACCAATCGCCTAAAAGATTCTAATGAACAATTTCATGGGTGACAAAGAAAAAAGACCATCTCTTTAACTTCCAAAAAGCTTCAAAAGAACACCTCATTTATCATGCACAATTAGATGAAACCGTGAATAAAAAGACAGACAAATATCGCAATCCAAAACAACAGTACATTGTACACACCTCACTAGCAGCTTTACTAATGCACCCATAAAACCAAATTTCAAATTAAAAAATGGATCTACAACATATTCAAGTCATCATACACAAATAAGAAAAATGACATTTTTTTTCCCAAAACTATAACCATATCATGAATGTAATAGTGGTATCGTCATCCACCAATCTGAGCATGAATCAAACATTTGACACAAAATTCAATAACATCCAAAACCCCAAAACACAAAAAGTCAATGCCTTTCCAACAAACACCCTCCACATTAACAAAATTAACAAACTTTAAAGAAGCAAAAACAGTTACCCATAAGAGTGGCTTCAAGAAGATGCTTAGCCATGAGAACCTGGTCCGTTGGATTGAGAAGACCATCATCGAACCCACGCTTCTGGATCTTCATCATGCTATAAACACTTGACATCAACACCACAAAAACCGTTCCCGCCACGGTCTTTACCATGATTGGACCACGACCCCTCTTCACCCGATCCAACCCCATCAAAACCAACTTCCTGAAAGGGGTCTTGAAAACCAGCACCATTATCAATGCCATCTCTGAGAAAATCAATGTAAACAATAGCTGAATCATTTTTTCCCCTTTCTGCCCGCAGAGACAGTGAGAGAGTGTAAAAGATTCAAAGATCAAAACTTTGGAGTGTGTGAGGTGTAATGAGATTGAAAGAATGAGCACAGAATTAAACAGATCAAAGAGAAGGAAAACAAGAGAAATTTCAAGGAAATTGAAGACTCAGTTTCTATTTCTTTGTACTAATGTGACTTTGCTCTTTCAAAGTTTTTGTTTATTTCCTTTACAAAAGTAATCCTCCTTTTCTTGGTTATTTGCAATAAAGGACTTATTTTTTTTTCATTTTTTATGAATTTGCCCTCTCGCCAGGTGAAAAGTATCATCTAGCTCCGGAAAACTGTATTTTTTTAATCACTCTTTTAAAAAATATCACAAATTGCTATATGATCTTTTGTTGATCGGTTGATATTGAAATTTTCTTAATGAGGTTTTAAATTGAAATTCTTCTTCTTCTTCTTTTTTTAAGCAAAAATTCAAATTCTTCTTTGCTTTTTTGAGAGAGAAATTCTTCTTCAATAAGGTGGAATAGGTGTTGAATATTATTAATTAAATTTTACCTATTTATTGATGAACCTAAATTATCAAAATTAAATGTGAAATTCTACTAAAAACCACACAAGAAAATAGGTGAGAGATACAAGCAATGCATGTAGAACCCAATTGGTGAATTTTTTTTTTTTTTTTTTTTTTAACTTTTCTGCTGTAATTTGATGGTCAAGACCTAAAGAAGTAATTTCATTTGGCACTTGATGATATTTTTAAATTTAAGGTGGATTTTTCTTTTAATTCTTAATATATATATATTTTTTTTCTTGTGATCCTTACATGGCTTATAACATGTATGCTTCTATCAAAATCATAGGATAGTGACCAGTACCAGACGGTATTGTAATTGAACAGCTTCAATATATATATAGTCCTTTACCCTTTTCTTTTTAAATGAAAAATGCTAATTGTATAGAAGGTGGAAGTAAACATATCACGAGGTAAATAAATTGCTGCCAGGAATTGAAGAAAGCAATAAAAACCAAAAGCAATTGACCTAGATAGCTAGCTAGCTTGTCGGTTTTCTTAAGCAATTGAGACTGGAAATCATTACAAATCTGGTTGTTTTGGAGTTTTAATTTAGACAAAAATATAACATATAGTCTTTTTATTTTGTATCAATAATTTTCTTTTTTTTTTCCTTAAATATATAACTATACGTAATAATAATACTTTGTTCTGAATGTTAATAACTAAAATGGACACTGTTCATTTGCATTATGCACAATTAATCAACATCATAATCACACTCACAGTCGGTCAGTAAAATTAGTTGTTGGGGACAATTATTACCAATGATCAAAGGGTTTGCTTCTTGAGGACACATAACTAATTTAGCAATAGCAGAAGCAACTAATACACAACTAATACAATGAATAATTAGATTGTTAGCAGCAAATATTGAAGCTTTGAAGGCCCTATAATAGTCCATATATATATGTGTATGTGATCCACGCAACAACCGCTCGTCAGCTCCAATAATATATATAAAGTACTGAATTAAGAAAAGCTGCAGGGTATTTTTTTTTTAATTAAACTTTCTTTGGAGTGGTTAAGAAATGAAACTTTAGGAACCGTAAAATAATTAAAAAGATTAAATTTATGAAATTGGTCCATGCCTCCTCTTAAAAGGGATATGGAAAGCAACACCAACTTCCTTTATTTTTGTCATTCACCCATCACCTCTCAGGTCCACTTCCTCTACCCCATTTCATAATAGCAACTGCACAAATTTATGGCCAATTAAGAAAAATATCAAATCAATTTTCACGTATCAACAATGACTAAATTTTAATACAAAAGCCTAATACAAAAGCATAATGCATTATAATGAACTCAAATTAATTACCTGGCAATTAATGCTTACTCTGAAAATGGTTGTAAGATCCTATATTTTGTTGATGTACTACAAGCAACATCAATTAATTGCAAAAGAAAAAAATCAACGGATTTATCCTATTGGTTGGTTCAGGAATCATGCAGTTTAATATAGATGAAGTAACCATGCATGTTCCCCTTTTCTTTGATATGATACTACTAGTAGGCGAACTATTAGCTAGATCCATCATCAGCGGCTGTGTTACCGATCGAGCACAAAAAAAAAAAAAAAGAAAAGCTAACCACCTTTTAGGCCATGTTACTTATGTACATATTTTCTATGAATTATGCAAAAAGGGAAAAGATGGTGACAGTCTCATCCATCAACTTCGGCCGGGAAAATTATTAGAGGTGGTGGGGGTAACATGGTGTTCTCACGTGATCACTATACGAGTGTCAGGGCAATATATATATCTTGCAAATTAATGTAACTGATTAACCCTAAATAAAACTACCACAATTACACTAACCCTTTCTAGAGTACCTTTTGTTTCGATGGTGGTTAAATTACCTGAAACGTGCCAGCTGAATTATCCTCAATTTCTAAGTTAATATGCATCAGCAAACTGTGACTTCCAAAGAGTTACTGTGCCCCGTTTGAAGAAATTAAAATGGAATTGGTTGGTTGGTCCTTGGCAT
>CATIWO010170675.1:0-21814 GCA_949673435.1 Macaranga tanarius
GCCTAGCTTGAAGAGTTGCTTGGTAGTAAGCTTGAAGTGAGTTCTGTGTGAGCTCAGGTGGGTCAAGGGCAAGCTTGGTGTCGATCTCTCCATCCTCATGATCATCATCATTATCACATTCAAGTATTTTATTTTTAAGCAATGTATTTATTTTGATAAAACTTATATATGTACACTAAAGTACATTGTATTAAACAAGTGTTTTTAATATAAATGTATATCTCCTTTGATAGTTAAAAAAATTTATGCCACATATTGTTATGTCATTGGAACACTTGTATGTAGTACCTGGAGGGTGCTACAATCACAATGGTAGACTGATACCTCCCTATCAGTGTTTCACTAATACCAATCCTGTTTCACAGCCAAAGGTGTATGATGCTAAAGTAACTTTTAATAGAGCCAAGTTAAAACCTACTACACCAAGGATAATGGTGGTAAATAAATGAGTTCACTATCATTTTTCACACAGGTATGTGCAAAACACTCAAACAGTTCGTAGACTTTGGATTCTTAAATAGTTTTTAATGCATGCAGAGCAAAAGCAAAGGATTCATAGAATTTGGATTTCAAAGCAATTTTTGGTGCAGGAATAACCAAGAGGTAGCAAAAAGTTTTAAATTATTTTGCCAAAGATGAAAAACTCACTCAAAATAAAAGTATTGCTAAAAGAAAGTCAGTGGAATTAAAGCTATTCGAGCAGGAAACTCGGAGGGCACCATGTCATTTCCTAAAAAAAAAAAAGATAACTCAGCACCAAATGAAAGAGCATTCAAGAAACCTTTAAAAATAATCATAAAAGAAGAACTAAAGAGGGACCTTACAATAGAAGCTTCCCCAACTATCACTGCAATGGGGAAGTACTTATGAGCTAAATGGGAAGTAAACTATTTTATATGCTTTTTCTTTTATTAAGCTTAATGCTAACTAACCATCCTTTCCATTAGAAAATATTGACTCGTGTATTTTTTTAATGTATAATTGAATTTTTATTTTGAATAGAAAATTATGTGAAGGTAGTTAGCAAAAGGACATTAATGGTGGGGATAAATCCTTTCCACTATGTGAAAAAGGGTAAAAAAAATGAAAATAATCTTAAGCCAACGCCACGACCTTAATTAAAATTGACACATTTTTATATTTCGTTTCATTATTAGTGACAATTGAATTTTTCACTAAGTTCATGAAAGTTGGCTGTTAAAACCACTGTCTATATTTAGTTTTTATTTAGTTTATTTCTTGTTTTTATTTTACACTTATTTTTTTTATGTTCATTTGTGTTTTTAGAATGTGTTCAAGAGTTTTAAAGAAATGAAAAATACAAGTGGAGCTATAACATTATTATGGTGGTGAAGTTGGTGTTTTGAAAAGATAGTAGTAGTAGAAGTAAAAATAATAGTGGTCATTTGGCTAAAATTTGATGCAACAAAAATAAGAGTAGGCTAATTAAGCCACTTTCCATTTTTTCCATTGGGTAGTAAACAAAATCATGTGGTACAAAGTGGGAAAGCAAAACAAAATGCATCAAAGATAACAAACATTTTCATTATCAACCATCAACCAAATCCAAAGCATATAGAACTGAGCCCGATGCTCTCCGTTCAACATAATGAGCCGCCCATTTAAAAGCTTGCAGATATAAGAGAGTAGAACATCCTCACACATGCCCATACTAGCTGCAACACAAAGAAAAAAGAAAGAGATGAATGGTGTAGTAAGGGGAAGTATGGTGAGAATAGTAGGAGAAGTGATACAAAATTCAACTCAATTGCAATGAAATGATAAAATTTACCAAAGAAACCTTTCTAAAAGCCGCTGAGCATAAAAAAAGAATTGATTAAAAATACATTTTTTGGCAAAAAATGGCCAAAAAATTATTTTTACCCAAGAACCAAAAGCCATGCCTAACTTAAAAAATAAACATGAATTTTTCATTTTTTACTTATCTATTTGGTGGAATTTTGGATTCTTTGGTGTGACCCTTGCTAATTGATATATTATATGGTCGATGCTTGTTGGAGAATATGTTGAGAAGGTTAAGTGCTTGAATTTTTTTTAAAAAGGAGAGAGAGAAAGAGTTGTAGCTAGTGATGGCAATATGAAAAAGATTGTGCCTGAGTTTTTTTACGAAGAGATAGATTTGATGAGAAGAAAGCGGGGATGAAATGGTCTTATTGAGTACTTAAAAAAATAATGATGAATAAAAAAAAGAAAAAAAGAAGAAGAAGAGAAGGTTCGAGGAACTTTTAAAAGAAGAGTTTAAATGGGTAAAAATGGACGAGTGCAAATAATTTACAAAGAGTAGCATTTGATAAATGGAGAAAGTGATATTTGGTGTACATATGTTAATATTAAAAAAAAAAATACATACACATAAGTTGGACACATTGGAATTGGACACATGTCCAATGTGTCCAACTCATGTGTACGGAGGGAAATTGTTGACATCATATTTTTGCAAATTAGACCTCTAAATCCATTTAGAGAAATTCGGCCCATTAGTCCATCAAGAAGCCTCGGTCCTTTGAAATAAAAATTAGCCAACAAACTCGTCAAGTCCAGCCCAATAATTTTGATAATTGTTGGCACGATCCATGAATGAGTTGTGATGCTAAAAAATATAAGTGGTACCATACACATTGAAAAGATAAGGAAATGGAAGGAAGTTGTAAGTAGTTGCCTACAAAGACGATGCACTTGGAGAAATAAGGAGAAGTGAGAATTAAAATAGAAGACATGATCAAAGAAAGTAGAAGTTAAACATGAAAGTGCTGCTAAAATGAAACTAAAATGCAGTGATAGTAGTAGTGGGGAAGTGGAGCTACAAAAGAGGAAGACAATCGAAAGTGGTGACAAAGTGCAAATGATAGTTATTCCCTCCAATAAATACCACAACAATTGAAACTGTAGCTCGGGGAGAACAATTTCATTTACAAAATCATACTTCCAATAGAGAACATTTCCATTTTCAATCTTTTATTTCAACTCTTGTATTTCAAACAATGTCAATTTTGTGTTCATATTAATAAAAGTACTTTCAGTTTATTTTATTTTATTTTCTTATTTAATTCACATCCATATAATTTAGGTGAATTGTGATAAAGGAGCCTAGAAATTCATAGTTTTGATTAGAAATTAGTTAGATTTAATTTCATTTATTAAGAAATTACTTCTGACACGCTCAAACAACCGAGTAAATTATTTTTTTAAAACTACATACGTAATTTTAATAAAATATCAGTTCAATTCATTCGATTTTAATCATCTCTAATTGTGTTAGCGTATTTCATCATCATTAACTGACTAGAATCAATGTTAAAAATTGCATAAATCTGAAGTATTTATTTTTTAATTTTTTAAATTTAATTATTAAAGTTTAAAAATTTTAAAACTAAGAGGTCATTCGGATGAACAATGAAAAAAAAAAAAAGAAATAAAACGCGTGGGATATGGGTAGGAAAGGGAAGGGGATGGGAGTCACACTGTCAGTCACACACGGGAGAGGTCTTTCCAGGGTCTCTCTCTATCATTCCTTAGTCAATTATTTATATTTTAATTTTACACACAAACCTATTCTTATTATTTTTTTGAATAGTTAATTTTTTTTTCTTACATTAAAAATAAAAAATAATAATAATACTAATAATCCGTACTCTCTGACAATGACCACTGAAGGATGGTGGCACATGCCTGCTGTCATTTCAGCACCTAACCAACGGTTCAGATCTTCCTGTACGGATCCTTCAACGTTCCAGATTCCATTTCCTACTCCCCCAACCTCTCTTCCCCCTCCTCCTCCCTTCTCTTTCTCCACTGCTCTCAGGTCCAGTTTGGTCGGGTCCCTTTCTTACATATTTTTATTACACAGCAAAAAAAAAAAAAAAAAACCACTCCCTTCGCTTTCTCTGTCCCTCTGTAGCTCCCTTGCTAGCTAGCTGCTAGCTACTAATATGGTAACAGTAGCCAGGTTTCAAACAAGCTATAAATAAACATCACCCCCAAGATAGCGATAGTGTTAGTGTGTGTGTGTGTGTTTTTTTTAATTTTTTTTGTTTATGAATTTTTTGCTTTGCTCTGCTCTGCTGTGTTATTCCATGGCGATCTCGAAAAAACGTGTTTGCTTTTGTTGCTAGGGCTTGATTTTACAGCGAAATTTCAAGAATGCTTAGTTTCTTTCTTTAGTTAGTTTTTTTTTGTGCTTTTGAGTGGAAAGATCTCTGTTGATTTGTGTTGTTTGATCTGATTTGTGTGTGTTTTTTAGGGTTTTGCAGTTGGAAGTGTGTGGTGCTTTGTGATTGTTTAGGGTTTAATGGGGAGTTGTTGAAGGAGAGGAGAGAAGAGATGAGAGAATGTAAGGGTTTTTTGTTGGATTGGAAGATGATTACTATTATTACTATGGTTGCTGTTAGTGAGGGTTTTATTTAGCTTAAAGTTTTTGTTTGTATTAATTAAACACTATTATTGAATAATTTAGTTATTTGCTTATTATATTATAAAGAACCCAAAATTATACACACACAAAAAAAAAAAAATAGTTGATGATGAAGCTTTCAACATCAGGGTTGGGTCAGCAGGGTAATGAAGGTAATATCTTATTTCATTTGCTTTTGCCCTTTTTGTTCCTCTCTTTCTGTTGTTGTTTATGTGTTACATTATTATTTATTGTTTTACATTGAAGATTGACTTTTTTAAATACTCAATATTTGTGATTGCCATTTGAACTGTATCAATTTATTTGGTTTTGTTTTTTTCTGTGTGTGATGTGATGATAGGGGAGAAGAAATGTCTGAATTCCGAGTTATGGCATGCCTGTGCTGGACCACTTGTGTCCCTACCAACTGTGGGAAGCAGAGTGGTCTACTTCCCTCAGGGACATAGTGAGCAGGTTATCTTTTTTCTTAATTTATATTTTGTTGTTCTAGTTTTTGAATGTGATTATGGTCTGTTTGCTTATTTATTTGTCAAATGAAATGAATACTTTGTAGGTGGCTGCCACTACTAACAAAGAAGTTGATGGGCATATACCCAATTACCCAAGCTTGCCGCCCCAGTTGATATGCCAACTTCACAATGTCACCATGCACGTGGGTTTTATTTAACTTACACAATTAGCTTAGTTCATGAAGCTGAACTGAAAAAACTGAATAAAGGAATGTACTTGAAATTTCAGGCCGATGTTGAAACTGATGAAGTGTATGCCCAGATGACCTTACAGCCTTTGACACCGGTAATTTTATAACTTTATCTAAGTGATTCTAGTTTGATAAATTATTGTTTGTTATTTTCTATTTCTATTGTTTCCAAGTCAATTTTGTAACAATTTTACACACAGCAAGAGCAAAAAGATACATTTCTTCCTATGGAACTGGGAATGCCAAGCAAGCAGCCCACAAATTACTTTTGCAAGACACTGACTGCAAGTGATACTAGTACGCATGGAGGCTTTTCTGTTCCTCGTCGTGCAGCAGAGAAAGTTTTTCCTCCTCTGGTAACTTTTCCTCACCTTCTATTGATTCAAATATTTATTTAATGCTAATGATATTTTATCTATATGCGTGTGCACATTTGGTTTTGCAGGATTTTTCACAGCAGCCACCTGCTCAAGAACTTATTGCAAGAGATCTGCATGATGTTGAATGGAAGTTCCGCCATATTTTTCGAGGTAGATATTGGTTCCTTGTTCATCAGTATTCTGTAGTGTTTTGACCTGGATTTTCCTTGCTTGGTATTTTTTTTTATCAAGTCACCATAATTTATATTAGTTGTTGGATAGTTAGTGTTGCGGTCACACTGTTTTTATTTTGTGGTTTCCATTAAAATTTTCAACAAAAACTCTATTGCAGTGAGTAGCAGTTTAATTGGTAATGAAAGAACTATCTGTATTTGTTCATAAAATAATGTTTCTTACGGTGGCCATGCGTGTCAATCTTTTTTTTTTTGATGCAATTGGTGGAAAATCAATTATTAAACCTTCTGACCAACTTCACTTATACCCTTTACATGTAGAATATCCGTGAATGATTTTGATCAATTTATTGAAGGCGCTTTTGCTGATATATGATCGTTTGAAAAATGCATTTTGCTTTTTGTGTCGGTTAAAATTTTCAATGACTTTCATTTCTGAGTGGTAGTTCAATTATTGAAAAGAATATCTGTATTTGGCCGTGCGACGATGTTTTACTTTGGTTATGATTGTCTTATATCTTACTTGATGCAATTGAAGGAAAATTGATTGTTGAAATTTTAGCCTTTTCAGGTAGAATCTCCTGAATGATTTAGATAAATTATGCGAGGCAGTTTGCCTCATCTTTATTTGAAGATTACCGCATTTCTGGTTGCTGCATCGATATTGGAAGCCAGTGTTGAGTCATGTTGTATGTTGGTTAGCTAGTTTTGCGTGTTCTCCTCCATGTAGGAAATTTGGGAATAGATTTAGAGAATTGTTACAATTATTCATATTGGATCCAAACAAACTTTAAATTGGGCATCTCTTTGGTTTGCATGGTGATTGCTGCATATTTCTGCAACTTGCATTATGGTACAATTTGTAAGACTAGTGATTCAGGGCATTTCATGATTCCAGCTAGAAGTAGGGTTTTCTTCTTGGGAGTGAATTTTTAGGTGGGTGTTCTCTGATTTAGTACGGTTTTCTTGTTTGACATAATACTAATAGAAGAGAAGCTATTTCTTTTCAACTTTTTTTCCCCTTTCATCATCATCATCTCCTCTGTTGATGCAACTGAGTGAAAGGATCTTGATGGTACTGTGAAAAGTATAGAAAACAAAGGTAAGGTGTCTCTTGAAATAAAAGGCTGGGCTTCATATTCAAGAAACCTTCACATAGTTTATGGATTGGTTAAGTTGTGTCTTTTCATTAGCAATTACTGAAGAATAAGGAAGTAATTAACTAAGTTGGATCAGTCAGTAAATCTAGTTAATTAATAGCATTTGGAATAGTTGCTAATGTCATGACAAGATGTTATTAATTTGTTATTTCATTCCTGGAATCTAGTTGCTTCTTAGGGATATAATAAGAACTTGTGCTGTATTGGGTCATGCAAAGAAACAACATAATTGAATCATAGATTCTTCAAGACCTATCATCTATCTTTCTTTTCCCTCTGCCCTTCTAATTTTCTTTCTTTTTCCTATAGTTTTTTTCATTTTCTACCTACACAAACACCTTTTGAGTTATGAATTGGATTTAACATTAAAATCCATCAATTCTAATGAGTTCAGGACCCAAAAAATGCGCTTCAAGATTTTACTGCAACAAACAGTGAAGAAATTGTTTGCATGGGGATTTATTGTTACGGAGGGGTTAGAGACAGGATATTGATGCTCTCAAGAGAGGGGCTGTGGCCTGTGGGCATTGTGCTGTGGTGGAATAGAGTGCCATGTGAAGTAAAATAAATAGAAAATAGAAGTTACAAAAGATATTTTCTTCATTTCATTTCTTTAAGGGTATAAAGTGCCAGTGCTTCTTTTTAAGAATAAATAGAAAAAAATTTAGAAAAATATTTTTTCCATTACATTTCTACGAGGGTATAATGTGCCAGTAACTTTTTTTGTTCTTTCTTGTAATATGTGACAATGTAACTAGAAGTTTGTCCTGGCCTAAAGGTTTGTGGAAAAATTTTTAAAACAGAAATAAAAGGGCTTGAGGGAACTTTTGGAGTAAATGTTCACCAAGCTAGAAAGATATACAAAATTTGATGACTCATACACAATGTATGACGCTATGCATATAGTTGGAGGAACTCTTACTGGAAATTCTAATCTTCAATTTATTTGCTTTGTTTCTATATTGCAGCATGGAAGATTGGGTTTTCTTGTTTTTCAGTCGAATCATAAATTTTTTTTTTTTTTTTGGTGTAGATGATAACTTCGACATAGGTAGAAATTTAGCTTATGAAGTATCCCTGGGATAAAAAAAAAGGGACATGGATCTGTAGTGATGAGTGACGGTGATATGGTTTGTCTTACAAATTGCAATAGTTCATTTGTGACGTTTGTGTCTATGTTGATTTATTTATAGGATAATCTGCATTGTAATAATCCGTCTGCGTGGATCCTGTTGTTATTTATTGCATTTGATTGTGTCCATGGGATCCCAATTGTTATTGCAAGAAGCAAGAATGAAAGCATCATTTGCATTTTGTAAGGTAGATCTTTCAATACTGTGCCTAATGGTATGAGACACGGTAAGGTTGCTGGGTTTTCTTTACTGCCAGTATACTTAAGTTGTGGGGGGATGGAATGGTACCATGGACATTCTGAAACAGAATTTAGAAGGATTACTTTTGAAGTCATTTGTCATCTTGATTGTAATTTGACAGTTTTGGATGCTGCTATATGTATTTGTAAATGTTCCTGTGTGGACTAACTTTTTATTTGCTTGTGGATCCTTGGTCTGAGGGACTAGGCATATGTGATTTTCTTGTTTAAGCTTTATCCATTTTTGGAGCATTTGATAAATGATGATATCATATGATATGAGAACTAGAATAATGTTCTTTGTTTTTCCAATGTGTTTTTTTTTTTTTTGGTGTGAGCCAATTGTTATTGCAAGAAGCAAGAATGAAAGCATCATTTGCATTTTGTAAGGTAGATCTTTCAATACTGTGCCTAATGGTATGAGACATGGTAAGGTTGCTGGGTTTTCGTTACTGCCAGTACGCTTAAGTTGTGGGGGGATGGAATGGTACCATGGACATACTGAAACAGAATTTAGAAGGATTACTTTTGAAATCATTTGTCATCTTGAATGTAAATTGACAGTTTTGGATGCTGCTATATGTATTTGTAAATGTTCCTGTGTGGACTAACTTTTTATTTGCTTGTGGACCCTTGGTCTGAGGGACTAGGCATATATGATTTTCTTGTTTAAGCTTTATCCATTTTTGGAGCATTTGATAAATGATGATATCATATGATATGAGTGCTAGAATAATGTTCTTTGTTTTTCCAATGTTTTTTTTTTTTTTTTTTTTGTTGTGAGCTAGTATGTATTATTCCTTGCTCATATTTCAGGACAGCCAAAACGGCATCTGCTTACGACAGGGTGGAGTGTATTTGTCAGTGCCAAAAGACTTGTGGCTGGAGATTCTGTTCTTTTTATTTGGTACATTATTTTCTTACTTGGTTATGTTTGAAATTCTGTGGGTAAATCTAATCCTATCAATATTTGCCATTAGGAATGAGAAAAATCAACTTCTTTTGGGAATTCGCCGGGCTTCCCGACCACAAACTGTGATGCCATCATCCGTTTTATCTAGTGATAGCATGCACATTGGACTCCTTGCAGCTGCAGCTCATGCTGCGGCTACTAATAGCTGTTTTACGGTTTTCTATAATCCAAGGTGCTAAACATGTTTATAAGTTTCTTTTCTATTAATTTATGTGACTGTTTCATCTAACTTGTTTACATTTTGCAGGGCTAGTCCATCTGAGTTTGTTATACCCCTTTCCAAATATGTCAAAGCAGTATTCCACACACGTGTTTCAGTTGGGATGCGCTTCCGGATGCTTTTTGAGACTGAAGAATCAAGTGTCCGTAGGTATTATGGTGGTCAGGGGTTTACTTTGGTACTCATAGTTTATCAACATCTTTTTCTTTTTCATTAATTACTTATCTCTGATTGTGCACTTTTATATTCTGCCTAGATACCCTCATTAGTAGTGTAATGGAGACCAATTTATTTTATGGAAAAAAAAAAAAAACTCTTGGATTGTGATGTATTAATAAACTCTTAACTTTCAATTGGTTACATCTGAACTTAAGTCTTGGGAAAATGAGCATTATGATGCAGATGCAGTTTTCTTGTGTCATGGCACTGAGGATTAGATGGTATGCATGTGTATTATCTTTTGAGGTACTGGCTGGGATCTCAAGATATGGTGGCAATCAATCAGAGTATATGATTTATGTATCATTATCTGCCAATTAGGAAACACTAGTGAATGGACATTAGTGGAAACATTGTTTTTCTGCAATGTGTGATTTGGGTCGATGAGTTATCCTTTTTTTTTTTTATCATTGCATTTGTACCGAAACCATTTGAAATTCACAGCTTATGGTTCCATGGAACTGCTTCCTTTTGACCAGTCTTTCTATTGTGGATGTGCACAATCTTGTTGATGTGAGAAGCTTCTTCTCGGCAGGTACATGGGTACAATAACTGGCATAAGTGATCTGGATCCTGTTCGTTGGCCGAATTCTCATTGGCGCTCTGTCAAGGTAACTGGGTGTGCTTTGTATGATCTGGCTCAATACAAACAGGCTTGTCTATGTTATTATTTTGTTAACATCTTGCAAGGTATTGTATGTATGGGTTATTTCTTAATTTTGTGCCACGGGAGTCAAAGCTTACCTTTGTGTTTCATCTTTTGTATTCTTATGCTGCATTTTAATGAAAGATCTTCATTTTGGAAATGACTTACTAAAGAAGGGGGTTATTTTGCTTTGTTCATTCTTTTTGCTCTCTCTCTCTCTCCACACACCACCCCCCCCACCCACCCCCCAACTCCCTCCCCCCTCCTCCTCCTCCTCCTCCTCCTCCTCCTCCTCCTCCTCCTCTCTAGGGGAAAGAAGGGGGGAACTAAATATGATTTTACCATATGAATGCATGTATGGAACTATTAGGTTCACTTAGTGTTAAATTATATTAAGTGCATTACAATGGGTTCTTTTATCACACAGTGAACATTACTTTTATGTAATGCTTTACGTAACTTTGACCTTTTTTTAAACATTTCACCATTGGACGTAGGTTGGGTGGGATGAGTCAACAGCAGGTGAGAGGCAGCCAAGAGTATCATTATGGGAGATTGAACCTCTAACAACTTTTCCCATGTATCCATCACTATTTCCTCTCAGACTTCGACGACCTTGGCATCCTGGGCCCTCATCTTTGCATGGTATGTACTCTTGATTTTTATGGATCTTTTGGTGTTTTCTCTCGAGAAAGCTTAATGGATTTGTAATTTATTTCAACATTTTGAGATTAAACTGTAGAGCTGATAAGTGGGAAGTTATAATTGAATTCAATGATTGAAAATGATTTTAATAAAAGGAAAGGACAGAATGGTGACTGACCTTAACTTTTTGATGTTACAAGCATTTGGAATACTTGCTATGAAATATGCTTCTTTAAAGTAATTGGAATGAGGAGCCTAAAAATTTTAGCCAAACTTGGAATGAAGGTGTTTTGTAGTTTCTAGGTTGTTTCTTTAAGTGTTATTCAACTTGATTGATGGGTTTTACTCTTTTAGTCATTATTTTAGGTTCTTGTTTCTATGGGAGGATACCTTAATATGGTTTCTGTCTCCCTCAATAAGTCTCTTTTCTTCTAGAAAAAGAAGGAATACACATATATGCCAAACTTGGATAGCATCACAGCCTTTCAGTACTTGGACATGGAGTTCGAATCTGTCATGTCCTGTTGATAATATTTAATCTGGATAAATTGCAATAAAGATCTGAGAAAACACATTGCCTTAAGATTCCCATTAAGAGGTCAAAAAAGCAATAGGGTCACCAATGTGGATAAAGCTGGTCACATGACCAGAAAAAATAGAAAGGATCCGACACATTTATGGCCAACTTTTACCTATATCCAGTTCATACAATTTTAAATATTACATAGTTGAACACAAGCTGAATTGTACAATCTATTAGTGCTTGAATGGTTCATGAATTCTTAGCTTTTTATTTGTAGAGAGTTTGATGTCTTTTGAACTGTGGTCAAAATGCACAAAATCCTCTATGGCTGTCAAACGTTGTTTGTGTTATGTTGATTCGGAGGTTACATTGGTGGCCATTTGAACAAGAAAAATGGAAAGGATCCAATAGATGGATTTCTGGCTTGCACGTTTGTTTAAATCATATGAATAGAAAATGTACATAAATGAACATAAATGAACATAAAACTACATCGTGAGATGTTGATAAGAGTTCAGCAGTTCTTGAAGTCTTAGGTTTTCATTATATAGAGAATTGGGCACCTTCCAAATTATGTTTAATCCACAATGGTTCATGGTTGCCCTGCCTTACCGGTGTTACTTTCTCAAAGATAATATTTGAATGGCCTTTGACAAATTTGGTTTCTTTCTCATTTCCCCTTGTACATTTTGTGCTCTGCAAACATTTGCAGTGAAATTGTTAGCTGAATTTCTTTGACAATTCATTTAAAGATTTTTTTTTGTTTTTAAGTTATGAAACCCACCCCCACCCCAAAACCCAAAAAAAAAAAAAAAAGTTATAAAGTTTCTTTTGCAGACCAAGCGATCCAAAACCTGTAGCTGCCTGTTTGTATTGGCATCTCACTATGAGTTCTGAGGGTTTTTGGTATTTCCAGCAGCAGCTTTTTGAAGCTTCTACTTGTTTGCCCTGCCTTTGAAGTAAGCTTGTGTACCAGCTTGGAAAAGCTAGATCCAATGCAGTCTTAGTATTGTGGTTACCCATCATCCCTGAATTTTTAATTGATGCATGGTGTTGTCCTTGTCATCAAACATTTAATTTGATGTCACTAAGATCCATGAGAGGATGATAGAGTGAAATTCTGGCTGGGTTTTTGACATGTACTCCACAAAAGGTATTTTTGAACTTTTTCTCTGAACATGGGACCCATATCATCTCTCTTTTTCCCCTGTTAATTCTCAATTTTTTGTAGTGACCTTGACCTTCTTGGCTTTTTTTTTTTTTTTTTTCCTTTCTCCTCATTTTTCCAACATTTTTCTTTCTCTAGTCAGCTTGATCAATAGAAGAGAACTTGTCCATTTAAATCAACTTTGATGCCATAATCAAGTTCACCAGACATCACCTTTCTCATCTATGGAATTTCTTGCTTCAGAATTTTTAGATTTGAGAAACTGACCTGCTTTGTCTTAACACATTAATTTACCCATACTTCAAGGAAAAAGTCTGGTGCCACCCTCTACTTGTATTTGGACCCATTGTACACGTTAACTTCTGCTTTTCTCACATTTAAACGCTTAAAAATTTTAGCTTGATATTTTTAACTCAAAACACTTCTGAAAAATTTTGATTCAACATTTTGACTTGTTAAATCAAAATATCCAACAAAAAAGATAAACGGTAGAAAAGTGGTGAAAAAAATAATACAATTAAATTGTACAATAGCTTTTAGAATGTTATAGAAATAGTAGTTGAGAGATGAGGTCCCTGTATATGCGAATGCGGTGAAAAAGCATGAGTTGAAGGATCCAATGCGTCTAAACTCTAAATAATAAGTTTTTGGTGCCATCAAACTTTTTTCCTATAAAGTACAAGGGCAAATTTATGTACTAGGTTAACTTCAATCTATCATTGTGGCTGCCTTGGTTTCTTTTTTGGATAAACAATTGTAGATTTTATTTTTATATCTTAGTTATGGGAAAGTCGAGGCAAAATTGCAATTTTTATAATGTTTGAACAAGAATAGGTGGGTTTAAAAATTGTTTTTAAACTCGGTCTGACTAGTTCTAGAGAATTTTCTTTTAACAGATGAGCCTCAGTCTAAGAAAGATTAGTTCTATGAGTATATCTAGTGATTTTTTTGTTTGCAATAATATTTCTAATTTTTGTTTGTCTTTTGTTTGGAGGAATACTCATCTAGTAAGAGTTTTCTCTTTGCCTTCATTTCATTTTGCCTTGTAGCTCTCTGTCAACAAATTCTTCCATTATAAAATATTCTGGGTAGCCCAGATCATGAGCGCCGCAACAAGAGAGCTGCATAAATTGTCATTTAAATCCAGAACTTCCAGGGTCTGCTAAGCCTTGGGACCTGTGCTTAAAGTAAAATGGATTTGATATCAGAAATGGTAACTGGTCTGTTTTTCCCAGAGAACTGTACCTTTGCTACTTTGTTCACTGACCTTTGGGCTGGTATAAAGCAGCCTATTGGAATCCTCTCATTATTCAATTGCAAAGTCTTTTTGATAGTTCTGAATATATCTGGATACATTTAGTTGATGAAGGAAATAGGAAAGTTGTTTAGGTTACTTGTTTTACTGAGATTGCAATCTAATTTGCCAGAGATTTAACAAGTAGCGAATTATAAAACCAAATTTGGTCTTAAAATATGGTATATTCTCATTTTAGATCACGGACCAATCTTCTATTCTCGTACTGAAGGTTATCTTTTCGCAGATAACAGAGATGAAGCTAGCAATGGCTTAATGTGGCTAAGGGGTGGAACTGGTGATCAGGGTATTCATTCTCTGAATTTTCAGGCTGTTAATATGTTCCCCTGGACACAGCAGAGATTGGACCCAGCATTGCTAGGGAATGATCAAAATCAGTGGTACCAGGCTATGTTGGCCACTGGTTTGCAGAATGGAGCAAATGGAGATCCCATGAGACAGCAATTTATGCAGTTTCAGCAGCCCTTTCAGTATCTTCAGCAGCCAAACAGCCATTATCCGCTGTTGCAGCTACAGCAGCAGCATCAAGCAATTCAACAATCAACCCCTCATGGTATCATGCAGGCACAGAATCAGATTTCAACTGAGAGTTTGCCCCGGCATCTCCTGCAGCAACAGCTGAACAATCAGCCTGATGATCAGGCACAGCAGCAGCAGCAACATAACTATCATGACACAATTCAGATGCAAGGTGAACATCTCCAGAGGCAGCAGTCAAATTTGCCTTCTCCTTCATTTTCAAAAACAGATTTCATGGATTCAGGCAACAAGTTCTCAGCATCTACTGCCCCCATACAGAACATGCTCGGTTCCCTATGTGAAGGGAGTGGTAATCTTTTGGACTTCACCAGAGCTGGTCAATCTACGCTAACTTCACTAACTGAGCAATTGCCACAACAGTCTTGGGTCCCAAAGTATGCACATGCGCAGGCCAATGCTTTTGCCAACTCAATGTCACTCCCCCGATCATATTCTGAGAAAGATTCTGCTATGGAGCCAGAACATTGTAATTTGGATGCGCAGAATGCAACAAATTTTGGTGTGAATATTGATTCCTCTGGACTGCTGCTACCTACTACAGTACCTAGATTTGCCACATCTTCTGTTGAAACTGACGTGTCATCAATGCCATTAGGGGATACTGGGTTTCAGAGTTCTATATATGGTGTGCAAGACTCTTCTGAATTATTGCCTAGTGCAGGGCAAGTTGACCCTCCAAGCCTCGGTCGAACATTTGTCAAGGTAAGATTTAACTGTTAACAAATTGGATTATGCCTGAAAGGTCATAACATAAGTGATGCTGTGCCTATGCCTTGATGGCAGGTCTATAAGTCGGGGTCAGTTGGGCGCTCACTGGACATCTCCCGGTTCAGCAGCTATCATGAGTTGCGAGAGGAACTGGCTCAGATGTTTGGCATTGAGGGGAAGTTAGAAAACCCTCGTAGATCAGGCTGGCAGCTTGTATTTGTCGACAGGGAGAATGATGTACTTCTCCTTGGAGATGACCCTTGGGAGTGAGTAATCATAATAATCTGTTTCCCACTCTTTCGGTTCTCTCCACTTCTCCTATGCTTTTAACATTATGTGATTAATGTTTATATGCAGGGCATTCGTGAATAATGTTTGGTATATCAAGATACTTTCTCCGGAGGATGTACAGAAGATGGGGGAGCATGGGGTAGAATCCTTCAGCCAAAATGTCGGCCAGAGGATTGAGTAGTGAATGCCTCCTGCTCGTATGAATGCTCTGTTTCACAGCTGTATGACATGCTTCCACGTAGTCCTTCAAATTCTATCTAGGGTTAAGATAAATTTTACCAAGTTTTCCTCCCTAGTGTGTGCACTACTATTTCTATCTGGCACATTTTCTCTTGAAAAAAAAAATTATAATATACCCCTGTTTTGCTAGACTAACTAGTTCTTATGTACTCGACTTTTGTCATGGATGATATACATGTAAGTTGGCCACGGCCCTAAAAAGATTTAAAATATGTCAGAAGTTTCTTCTAGCACGTCTTAATTTGTGAGCAATTAAAGCATCCTTCTTAATGCGATTAATAATCATTTGATGCATTTAGTATGATTCTTTTTGCATATGCTATCAATACCAAAATATATTTTGATTGAAGAGCATGAGAGGTTTGGGCCTCTTGGTAAGACTCCATCAAACAAAGATTCAACTTGCCTTTTATCCAATAATCTAGTTTATTCAACAGACAGTGTGTATATATATATATATATATATATATATTTTTGACTCCCATGCCACCTTTTTTTGGCCCCCTTGGTGTTGTTTCTTCTTCAGAACACGCAAATCCATTGAACACTTTTTTGTTTCTTTTGCTCTAAAGCAAGACTCCCTTCCATAGTAGCCCAATTATTTGAAAAAAAAGTGTAGAAGTGAAATTGCTTGGCATAACTGAACTCTTAAGGCATTTCTTCTATTAAAACATGTCCGCACCATGTCAAGATTTTATTTAAAAAAAAAGGTAACAGGAGCATTTGATACAGAAGGTAAAAAAACCAGCAGTATTTGAGCATGACTGCATTAAAAAAGTCTTGGCACTTATTTAGAACACAGGAAAAACATTACAGTAAAAGAGGAACCGCAGATGGGTATGAGAAATTACAAGAAAGCATCCATGTCAGATGAAAGAAATTAACCACGGAGGAGACTGATGCCAAATGAAATAGGGCACACCATAAGTCCAAAAATAGACAAGAACGCGTATTTCCTGCAGTCAAAGAAAATGTAAACAAATAATTATTAACTAACGGAAGCGAAAGGAAGTTCATAAAGTGGTTAAGTAATATCAACAAAACGTCTCTGAGTTCTCTCGTAACTATCAGGTAGACATTAGACAATAAGCTAAATGATCAAAGTTCTTTTGTTCGAATTGAATTTTCTTTTTTGGCTAGAAATGAGGGCTGAGGCACTAAAACAAAAACCACACAAAACAAGAACTGATATCCTGTGGAGGAAAAAAAACAACTTAGAACACCTTGTGCTGGAGTGGAGATTAAAAGAGACTGCATCACACAGCCAATAAATAGGCCATAATAGCCATGTTGTTAGCAATTGAATTTGCCCCACACTAAAAGAGACAGCATCACACAGCCAAAAAAAGCCACAGTAGCCATCTTGTTGGCAATTGAATTTGCCCCCACATTAAATACGCTTTGTACAAATGCCCCCAGATGATCCCCATCTTTCCTCTAATTGTCTCATGAATATTTATTAAATGTAATTTAAAATTTGGCTTAAAAGTTCAAGAAATTATTTTCAAAAAGCTTTTACAAGGGTTAGAAGTAACTTTAATCTTGATTGTAAGAATTAAAACAAATATTTTGTAGGACAAAATATAGATGGCATCCTAATAATAAGGACTAGGTTAAGATTTGGATGGCCATCTCAACCTAGGGGCTCTTGCTATGCAAATATGTGTATCTATACAAATGATCCTTTTCATCTAAATTTAAATTAGAAAAACTATTGCCTACTCCGAATTTATGTGTATTGAAGAATGACTCCAACCTAGGAGCACCATAGTCTCTTTTAAATTTGAAGCTTAATCCTAAACAACTCTCACAGGTTCTAGTAAGTGGTAACCTTCTTCAAGTGTTAATTATAATTTTCTTTAACCATAACAAGAAATTCAGTTTCCAAAATTAGTGGAATAAAACTCTGATTCTCAAGATATAATGACACAAAATTAACAAATGATTAAAAACAAGAAATTACCCAATAGTGAGACGTTTATCGGGATCACCAGTAGCATAGCCAGTGAAATAGAAATAGCGAGAGATGCTGTAAATAGACCCAAGAGAAGCACAAATACAAGGATGCCTAAACCCTCCTAAAATCATCAACACAAAAAACACTGGCATCATCTCCAGCGAATTCTGGTGTCCTCTCTGCACAAAATCATTTCAGATTCCAAAATTATCAAAAACCAAATAAAACCCATAAAAAATTTTTACATGTAAAAAAACAGAAAACAAATACCCACAAACCTGGATACAATTGAAGAGCTTTGCATCTTTATTTTCAGATTCTAAAGCATAAAGTGTTGGAACAGAAACTTTGTACTTCTTTCTAGCCTTACCCACTTGAAAACTCATCCAAAGATTAAGAAAACAGTAAGCTACGAGAACCAGAGTCACATATCCGTATTCTTTTGGTACCATCATCTGCACTTCTGCCATCTTTGGAGGTTGACCCTTTTTTTTTCTACCTTTCTGAATTCTACCGACTAGATATGCCCACTTCACTATTCTCCTGTTCTTGGCACCGAATCAACTGACTTAGTCATCAATCATCCTTGTGAATCTGTTTAAAGATCCAATCCGTTAGCTAACTTCTGGACAAAAGTCCAATGGTCAACTTCATCCCGAAGCTCTTTCACACTTTTTTTTTTTTGGATAATGACCCTGCACGTTCTATAAGTTTTCAAAATTTATAGTTAAGTATAATTTTTTTTTTTTAATTGAGCCCTCTAAGTTTATAAAGTATTGATCGTTAGTCATATTCCGTTATCTCAAACGGAATAGAACTAATGAGCAACACTTTCAATACTTAGAGAACTCAATCAAAAAAAAAAAAAAAAATTAAACTTAATTGAAAATTCTGAAAATTTATAGGACTTATAGGGTCATTATCTTTTTCTATTCTGTTATCTCAAACGGAATAAGCTGACATGTCTTTAAGATTTTGTTCTTTTTCTTCGATTCTGTTGCTGTATGATGTTTTAGTGAAGATGACTTTTGATGTGTGCAGCAAACTCATTACCCTCTGCCCACGTCATTAGCTACATTTTCTTCTTCCTTCTTTTGTTATGCTGTCATAAGCCGACTGTAAGCACTCTTGTTGTCATAAGTGCACATGTAATGTTTATATACATCAATCAAACTAAGATAAAATGCAAACCTACTTTAATGATATAGATGATAATGATCCTTTATGGTGCAGTTCCGGATCATTGATTCTGTTTATGGTGCATACCCACAACTAAAAAATATTTTTAACACTAAAATCATATGTATTTGTAACACTAAAATTAACCTCAAAGGCACCATAATTTTATCAAAATTTCTCTAATCAACTACAAAAAGAATAAAAAAAGTTTCCAAATGAAAATGACCCACAGCGATTTATCAAAACTCATATTCACTAAAACATCACACAACAACAAATCGAAGAAAAAGAACAAAACCTCAAAAACATGTTAGCTTATTTCATTTGAGATAACGGAATAGAAAGGGTTAATGACCTCACAAATCCTATAAGTTTTCAAAAATATCAATTAAGTTCTAATTTTTTTTTTGATTGAGTCCTCCAAGTTTTTAATGTAGCACCTCCAGGTACCACATACAAGTGTTCCAATGATATAACAATATGTGGCACAAATGTTTTGAATAATTTTTTTTTATTTTATCAAAAGAGATATATATTTATACCAAAAACTCTTGTTTAATACACGTTGTACTTTAGTGTACATATATAACTTGTTATCCAAAATAAATTCATTGCTTAAAATAAAATGCTTGAATGTGATAATGATGATGATCATGAGGATGGAGATGTCAACACCAAGCTTGCCTTTGACCCACCTGAGCTCTCACGGAACACACTTCAAGCTAAGCTAACTAACCTGAAAAACCACAATTGCAAAGGAATGAGCTTGCAACTCAATAAGCAATTATTAATACAACCATACATACAATTCTTCTCAAGAAAGCTTGTAACTTAATAAGCAATTATTAATACAACCATATATATAGTTCTTCTCAAGAACTGATTAAGAAAATCATATAGAATACATTGCAACACATCAAAATACAAGAATTTAACATTTAGACTGTGCATGGGAGTCCAAATTACGAAGGTGTAAGTGAGCACTAAAATGTCAAGCTCAATTAGAGAATTTTAAAAATAGATTCTAGCAAATCTCAAAACTTGAAACTTGTAGAGGACTCTTTAAGGTTTCCGTAGCATTAAACTACACCTCATTTGGAGATCTACAGCTCAAGTTATGGTCAAAATATAAAAACATCAATGCGCAGAAAGAAGGTTGACTCGTGCAGAGTCGGCACGAGTCGACACCCTTGTGCCGAGTCAGCATGAGTCGGCACTATGACTCTCAGGCACGACTCGGCACAAGTCATGTTGAGTCGGCACGGGTCCGCAGGAGGCTCACCTGACTCGACCTTTTGGACCATGCTGCACTATTTTGGCCATAACTCCCTCTACCGAACTCGGATTCGAGTGATTCAAGAAGCTATGGAAAGCTAAGGACACCTAAACTTAATTCGATTATATAAATGGACAAAGAAGTAACTAGTAATGTTAAAGCACATAGCTTTACATCAAAACATAACAATACTTCCCACAACAATACATTCTAAACACACTCAACTAATTCAACAACATTGTTGGTGTCTTATATACACCAAACCTCATCATTTCAAAAAATTCTTTTAATCATAACTCACATTCATCCGCATTCAACACATATGTAAATATAATGCGATAATGCAAGTTACATATCCGGATATGCCTTTCCTCACACAATTTTCTCACACTTAGCCTTATTGGCTATATTCCTCACAATTCATTCTCAATCAAATGGCCATTACTGAGACTCTCTGCCCAGATCAGTCTCAGTTATTATAATTAGTGGAGGCTCTTTGCCCAGCTCAGTCTCCACTATCACACACATTCCTCACCATTCACAACAATCAAAATGCACATGTGTATATATATATATATATATATATATATATATATATATATATATACTCTTCATAATTCATTGCAACACATACTTTTATTCATAACAATTTATAAACGAAAAATAAACCGTTCATGTACCAAAAATAAACCGAAAGTATACTAAAAGTATACCAAAATTATTATTCTCACAACATATATATAAACCATACCACATCAAGTGGCTTTCACCAATTCATACCACATGTTCAATAGATCATTCAATGATCTTACAATAATATATACATATACATATCATATTTATCAATCTTGCCACCTTAATGGCAATCATAAACCAACATAGTTAATTAATTATAGTTATATGAAAATTTCTATATGTAAGCATTGAATTAACAATCACTTACCTTAAAGCTTTTACTCCTTCACAAGTAAAGTTTTCCCCCTTATTGAGTAGGGTCTTTTCCTTTTCCACCACTACTAGAATGTACCGGATTACCGACGGATTTTAGCGACGGAATTTTTTCCGTCTCTAATTACCGACGGACGTGAATTTAACGACGAATTAGCGACGGAAAAGAATTAAGTTGCTAAAAGCCAACCAAAGTTCGGGCGCCAATAGATGGCACCCGAAGTTCTGACAAAATTAGCGACGGATTTTGATGTCCGTCGCTAAAAATTTCCGACGGACAGCAAATCCATCGCGAATTAGCGATGGACACGCTGTCCGTCGCTAAAAATATGACCATAAAAAAAAATAAGTTTTTTTTTTCACCCTCTCTTTCTTTCTTTCTTTCCCCTCTCTTCCTTTCTCCTCTCCTCTCCTCTCTCCCTCGCCGGCCGACCCACCCTCAGCCTGCCGACCCTCATCCGCTCCCTCCGCCAGTTGCCAGCCGACGCTAGTCCCTCCCTCCCCGCCGACAGTCCCTCCCCGCCAGCTGCCTCTTCTTCTCCTGCGGCTGTGCTTCGTCGCGCGATTGGACCCAGCTGCCGGCTTCTGCCTCCTCCGTCGACCGACGACTTCTTCACCAGCAGACCGGCCTCCTCCCTCCTCTCCACCGTCGGCTGTCCCCTCTTCCGGTGAGTTTGTGTTTTTTTTTAATTTTTTGCTTTTTTTTTTCTTGTATTTGTAATAAATTTAATTAATTAAATATATATGAT
>CATIWO010170732.1:0-10020 GCA_949673435.1 Macaranga tanarius
ATAGATGGAGAGGAGGCAGCCGCTTCAATAGATTGGTTTCAGGGCAGAATGGAAGAGATGGAGAGGAGGCCGCTGGTTCGAGAGATGGTTTTAGGGCAGAATGGAAGAGGAAGCTTAAAAGAAAAGGGAACTATGGCCACAGAGACCACTTAAAGTACCGGCAATTGTATTTTTATAATGTTAATGCTACAATTATAAAAATACAATTGCCGGTCATTAACTTAAAATAAGAGGTTAAATATCCATTTGTACTGGTGCAAACATTTGCACGGTAAAATGACCCAATATTTAAATAGAAATTTGAAAATTAAAAAAAAAAAAAGAAAATTGAAGTTTTAGTAACCAAAATTGCAATATGGTGGTGACAAATTGGGTAACACAACTACATTTAAGTATTTAGCCCTCCTATTTTCGTTTCTTTTACGGGCATAAAGTGAGCTTGTGTGCAGTTTTTGAATAATTCCCTTACATTGAAATCTCTACTGCTAGTGTTGAAAGAAACTACTCAAAGCCACCGTTAATGGTGATTCCGGCTATCATTTGGAATGGTTTTGAGGAATACATACTCTCGTTCTCTTAAGCTTTCTCTACATACCTCAAATTTTCTATATCTACTTTACATTTTTAATTTGAAAACCCGATCGCCTTAAGCAGCTGTAAGTGGAATTGATAAGAAGGAAAAATATAAATGGGTTTGAAGGCTATTTTTTGATATCGATTTTTTAATATATAATTAACGTTATTTCCTATTTTTATGCAGTTTTGGTTGAATTTGAATTGGATTTTCAAGTGAAGTGTTGGGGCCATTAAAGCTTGAAGTTTCTGGTCTTACGTGAGTTTCTAGAAATTGGTATTAATTCTTCTGACTTCATTCTAGCTTTGCCTTTGTAATAGTTAGAGGTATTTGTTGTTGGGGAGCTAGCTAGCAGTTGCTAGGTATTACATTAATCAATTATTTTGGGGTTTTTCATGTAATGATTCTATGCATTAATCAAACAGAACTTCATGTAATGGTTCTAGGATTGACTGCCTTTGTTGCTGCTATAATTGCTTCTGCTGTTGTTAATTGACAGCCTTTATTTTAGTTGACGTTGCTGTCGTTGTCGTTGTGTTGTCGTGGTTTGATGGCATCAATGAAGATTTCTTGTTGGTTCTGGTGGTGGTGGTGGTGTTGACGAGGCAGGTGGCAGTGTCGTGCCTGCGGTTATGGTGACTGACCATAGGTCCATAGCTGTGTGGCTCCTGCAAAAAGTTTTAGTTTTGTTTTTCTATTTTCTAATTAGGAAATGTTATTTTAATATTAGCAGGTATATTACACTTAACGGTGATAAAATTGGCCAAAAGAAAGTTCTGTATTTAATTAGCTAGAAAGGTGAAAAACAGGTTGTTTGTTCCTAAGCTGAAAGTTCAGGGGGGTAATTTGAGATTTTGCTCTTTTTTTATTATTAATTTTTAACTTGATGAGTTTTGGTTCAGTGTGGTTTGCCAAGCAAGAATGAATAAAGGGGTAGGAAGTGGAAGTGCTGGAGGAGTGGGAAGTGGGCCGACAGCAGCAGCAGCTGCCGCAGCTGTACAAAAGCAGAAGTCTTTGATGCAGAGAGTGGAAACAGATATTGGTAACATTGTTGACAATTTCACTCATCTTGTCAATGTTGCCAGGGTAATTTTGCTTTTTTTTTGTTCCCTCTTAATTTATGTTTCTGCTTTGGTGCTAGTTTTTATTTCCTTATACATTAATTTCTTTAATCCACTGTGAACATAAATATTTCATGCTTCTGAATTGCTTGTTTTTTGGGGCATCTTGCTTTTCTATTGCTTGAATCTTCTGATTCACTTTCTCCCATTTCTGGCCTAAAGATCTTTTGGAATATAGAGATGATCTTCACGAATCATTCAGAATGAGATTCAGTCAGTTGAGCTCTTAAATCTTGCGTGCTTTGATGTTTCTCATAAAGTACATTCCATGTTTTTTTTTTTAACTTTAATTATTAAAAGGTGTTGAAGATGTTCCAGACTTTTTTAGCTTTAATTGTTAAAAAGGTTGGAGATTTTTTGTCTCATTTCGGTTATCATCTTGTAATAATGTAATATAAGTGAAGGTGTTCTAGGGAAACTTCCTGCAAAAATTTGCACATGTTTGGCACGGTAATGGCAATGGATAAGTTGACTGTGCATTATCTAGTTTAATTATTGGTATTAGATGGTTGAACCATAGTTCAAATAATTGACATATGAGTAGTTAACAGTTGGAGAGACAAGATGAGGAATAAGGCTCACTTTATACTTCTGAGTGTTGCTTTCTCTTCCTCATCCTATTTTCTGGTAGAGGATGATTCAGTGGGTTTCCACCTTTCTTTGCCATAATACTTAAATACTTGTGCCATTTTGTTTCCAGTTACAAAATCCAGGTCCTTCATGCAGCAGAAAATGGCACTAAGTAAGCAAAATGCCATCTTGGAAGTTCTATTTTATGGCTGCAAGATTATACATCTGTACTTGGCTGGTTGCAATATGTTAAGGCTCTATTCTAACGAAACAAACAAAGAATTCAAGTGAATTATGCTTTGCTTTACAAGTGATTTCCCTCTTAATGCCTCGGCATCTTCAACTCTGATTTATTTTGCAGCATCCAGTTTATTTGTCTTCACTGAAATAATTCCTGTTGCATATACTTCTAATTTCATGGAGATCATCTGAAGATTTCTTTTTTCTCTGGTTTCCTTTCCTTTCTCTTTCCTCCTACCTTGGTCTCGTAGTGAGCAACTATCCCCTTGATAATTGTAGAATGAATCCTATATAATTATGTAACTCTAGATACAAATAAAAAGTTGCACAGAAGGTCCAGGGATTTGCAAGAGATATGGATTTAGGGAAAAGCTTAAAGGTGTAAAAAGTGAATATCAAAAGTCCAGTTCATATTTCAAGCAATACAGCTTGCTTATTTCTTTTAAGAACTCCTGCAATATTATTTCATAAGATGATTGCTCCATATTCAATTTCCCTAAAGTTTTCTTTTCATACATCAATGTAAAGTTTACATAAAGAATGCTGCTGATTGCAGGTCAATGAGCTACCTGTTAGAAATTCACAAGAAGCTTTTATGATGGAAATGCGTGCTGCCAGAATGGTATGAGCATGTCTCTCTCTCATATGTGCATGCACACACGCATGCATCCATGATCGAAGACCTTCCCACAAACACATATAGCAACAGTACAGGCACATGCTTAAATTCATTTGAGCATTTAATTTGTAACCTCATGTTCATCTTTACTTGAATTAATCTTCTATTTGATTTTGAACTTCATAAGATTTTGTCAAGCTTTAGAAATTTTGCATTGCATATTCTTTCATACATTGTCTACTAGAAAAGCATACATGAAGATGCCTTGAAATTTTGCATTACAAAGGAAGGTTTTATGTGACCTGAATTCGGAGCCACATAACTCTCTGATTAAACTTTAATTTTCTCATAAAATTTTTATTTGGAGAGAAGCACTTCTGCAGAATGGAGATCCGGGATTTACATCTTAATGATTGTGTCTCAGATGGTAGGGTGAAGACAAGCTTTCTTAAACTTTTTATTTTCCAAATTTTTGTTAATAAAAATGTGAAATCCATTTCAAGAATCTTGGCCAGTTTTTCTATAATAGTTGATAAAAATTTGAAAGCAGGTTGAAATTTTTGATGCTTAATAAATTTTGTGTTAGATTGTGTTGCTTGGCCATTGTTTTTTTTTAAAAAAAAATTTTTTAGGACAAAGCTTGGCAGTTATTCTTTAGTGATTCCGCGCAAGCAGGTTCAAGCAGCTGACTCTTTACTCAAGCTGGTGTCAGAGCTTAAGCAGACTGCAATATTTTCAGGATTTGCATCTCTTAATGACCATGTAGACCAGAGAATAGTGGAGTTCAACCAACAGGTAGAAAAAACAGATGGCATGTTAGCTAGAATTGGGGAGGAGGCTGCTGCTAGCATTAAGGATCTTGAATCTCATTACTATTCTTCTGCACAAAGAACCAGTCGAACTTTTCAGCCCTGAATCGAGGATCCAGAAGAGAAGCACTATGCTGCTCTAGTGTTGAATTTCCTCTCTTGATTTTGTTTTATTTGGTTTTTGTTTCATCTGTATAATAATTCCAGTAATCATAGACGGAGCAAGCTTCCAATCAATTACCTAATTGTAGAGGAAAACAAAAATCTTCATATTAGCTGTAGTTTGACCAATGAGCACTTTGTAATTTGCCTTATGCGCATTTTTTGCTAGAGACTAAATCATCTACCATTTAATAGCCAATGATAGAAGTCTATATTAAGGAATGAGATTATATGTAGTTTTGTTTGCAGGTGACATGATGTTATGGTTATTTGAAAAGAATACGGTCGATAAGAGGAAGTATCAGATTTTAGCAGTGACAGTAGCAGATTTTTAGCAGTATTTTTTTAACTGAGTCCTAATTATTAGCAGAGTCAAATTAGAATAAGTTACAGCCCAAATAGGCATGAGCTGTAAGCTTCCTATAGTATTTTTATTTTCATAAATTGGTTATAGGTCTTAATTAGGAAGTCAATGTCCTGAGATTTTAGGATTTTTGTACTTAGACCCTCATTATATAGAGGGTAATTGGTATTGAATAAAGGCATTGAAAATTTCAATCAAAAGATTAATGAGAGTTGGATGTCCACATAAGAACAGACACCACTTTTATTTATTTTTCAAAATAGGTTCTTCTAAGAATAGGAACGTGAAAAAGAAGTATAGGGAGGATTTTGCTGTTCATAGAACTATGACGAGATCGTAGGACCATAACACATGATTCTTGGATGTTTAATTCAATGGAGAAAACAGCATACTTGCCCACAGTTGGTATTTGGAGGGCTGTTGCTAGATCCTAGTAGAGTGTGTTAGAGCTCAAAATTTCAAAAAAAAATGATGGGAGTATAAATTTGCAACTTCTCTTTGCTGGCCTTTTTTTTTTCCTAATGTCACTTCACAAGAGCAACTGTGCTCGAGGTGATTGAAAGCTTATAGAGGCTAAAATATTAACTAGTGCTCCTTGATGCAAAAGAAGATACTGTCAATCCTTACAGTTTTTATTGTTTTTAATAGTATTTATTCAGTTGCACAAAAAGATGGGCGGCTATTTTCGGGTTGCGTCTTAAGGACCAGCAGCCTTTTCTTATATTTTTTTTTTTAAAAAAAAAAATTTATCTGTTTGCTTTTTAAATTGCTTCCTTAAACATCAGTTTTAGGTGTGTTTCCCCAATCACAGATTTGCTGACGTGTAAAAAAAACAGTTTGTGAAACTCAACCCCAAACAGGACCTTGTATCGATAAGAAATTGTTGCTGTTGGGAAAACTTGAATAGTGACAGCATCATTTAGCATCAATTATTAAGCAGAAGATTCTGGCAGCAATTGTATTAATGGACAAAATGAATGACTTTGCTCTCCAAAGTTGAGATTTTCTAATTATGAAATTTTTACCCCCGCAAGTTCAAACTTCATAAGGACTTTATAAGGTGTCCTACCATGAACTATAAAATTCTCAACCAAATAAAGATCTGATACAAGCAAGCACTATTCGCTGCACAACATTTACAAAAGGAAAGTAACATTGAAAAGAAAAAGAAAATACAAACCGTTTGTAATAGCATATCAAGGATATAAATGAAGCGTGAATGATACCATTTGACATGTTTTCCAATCATAAGCAGGCATAGCATCACTAGAGCTTCTTAAGCACAGCTTTCAAATGTGGTTGAAGACTATTCAGATTGGTAGCCATTTGAACCACATAAGACAATTCTCCATTAACCAATTTAAAGCCTCGACTTATCTCTTTCACCTATTACAAAAAAAAAAAAAAAAATTGACTTGCAGCATAAGCTCATCAATACAAGTAAACGAGAGATCTTCCAAAACAGCATTTACGCAATGCACAAAAACCAATTCATTTTGAGGAAATGCTCAGAAAACTACCTAGTAACTTAGCATTTTGACACTTAAATGGATAAAATGGACCTTTCTTTTTACCCTCTTGCACCATACTGGTACTAAGAGATTCAATTCACCATCAATTTATTATAATTTTTTTTTTTTTTTTTGCTATAACTGGTTCACATATTACAACTAGGTTCTAGCATTATCCATGTGGCAACTACATTGGTTGTCATATGACTTCAAATCAGTGCCACATTAACAATTATCTCCAAAAACAAAATTGTGATCTAAAAAACATTTTTGGTTTTTTTTGGTTTCTTGAAATAACTACTGTATCATACTTTACAATTTCATCGCAAAATGGGGTTATATTTCTGGATTTCCCAAAATCCACTCATTTCTCCTTATAGGTTTGTTTCCCATTCATTCACAGATTCAGGTGATGTAATTGTTATCCAAATAGTAAAAGCGGTTTTCTGATTACCCTGACAGCACAAGAAAGGGAATAATTTGTCTAAGAACTGTGATTTTTGTCACAGATGGCATTAATCAAGTGCTCTAGCTATCATGCAAACTTCTACCAGAGAACATGTGATCCCAATTAGAACATAACCTTCCATATTTTGAATGTATTTCAACAATCCATTTCCACATTTCACTCCTCTTACATGAAGATTATTAGACACAAAACTGGTTTTCAGATATTTAGAGTTTATGCCACGCTGCTCAATATTCTTTATGATGAAAAATGAAAAGCCTTGGCCGTGAAATAACCTCCAAATTAAATTTGGAAAATATGAAAGAAAATTCCAAAGACTAAATATCACAAATGTGTGTGGTTATAGGCAAAACTTTAGTTCAATTTCATTAATAGAAATCAACTGAATTGATTTATGATAGAATTCATGTGTTTTAGAGTAAATTTTTAAAGAGTTAATTACTAAAACCCCTCCTGAGATTTTCCCTAATATACACTTTAGTCCTTGCCATTTTGAAAATAACAATTTTGCAAATTTTAAATTGATCAAACAATTAAGTCTGTCCATTATAAAATTGTAAAATTTTTGTAAGGTCAAAACGCATCAATTTGGTGCTACTGAATTTTGTCAAATTAAAGGATTGCATTGATGAAATTACCCTTGAAGGTCTAAAAGACATCAAGTACGAAGTGAAAATTTATTGAAGGACACTTGTCCACCACAATTCTCCTTCAATGCAAAGAGGATGCAGATGTCTTTAAGCAATTTGTTATGCATTTCTTGAAAAAGAAAAAGAAAAAGAAAAAGAAGAAAAACAGTTAAAGATGATGAAGAATATTAAGAAAGTTTAGAAGGGGAAGAGTTTAAAAAAAACAGTATTTTTCTAGATAAATTTCAAAACTACCTTTTTTCACTGAAGATATTTTTCTTTCATCTTGTTAATTCTCAGATTCCAACAATTTCTATAGACCTAGATACATATGATACTTGATTCTCAAAAGGATAAATTATTTCATGAAGTGGTTTAACTTTATAGTGTATATCTCTCTAAAGTAGAAAAATGAATTCATCCTTTATTTTTCCTTTTCCATTCACCTGGATCTCTTCATTTCTGTCAATTAACGCCTTAAATTCCAAGCATGCACTACTTTTTCTACACGAGTGGTATGTGTCTGGGAAATGCAGCAAAAACTAAAAGCTAGGACCTTATTCATCTTTGGATGCAAAGACTATTCCATTATCAACACAAAGTGACCTTAAAGCCACCTTAGATATGGGTGTTGTTTCTATAGTTACTTTTGTAAATGGTAATACAAGCAACACCTCTCATTACATCAGCTTACTTCAATAATCCCCCTCCAAAGCAAAACAAGCTGTAAAATTTTTTGAAGTTTTCTTTTTGCTAACCAGCTTATTACATGCCACGTCAATTTTGTCAGCAAAGAAAGACAAAGTATGAAATACAGCTGCTCTTCCATGCTTGCAGGCAGCTGTAAGATATTTCCATATTTGGTGAAAGGCAAACAAGTTTGGTTGTGGAGGGAATGATAGTAGGAGAGATACTTGGTTTAGCAGCAAACGCTGTGTACTACCTAAACCCCAAAGATCATGCCCTCATTTTCTTCTTTTATCCCCAACTCAAAACCGTACAAGTATTTCTACAGAAGCTAGAAATCTCCTATATAGAAGCATAAATCCTATTGCTTTCATCATCCTTGGATCACTTTTTAAATTCATTGGAGTTTGTTACTCAAGGATGAAGATTTAGAGTTTGTTGTCAAAGCAAAAAGACTTTGAGTCTGTTTTTATCACATTGACTGTAAATTCTTCTTCATTTTTGAGCCATGAACACATGGACCTTCCTGTAGTCTGTAGAGAACCCATAACCAAGTTTAAATGGCTTCTCAAATTGTCACTCAAAATCATTTCTTCCAATACGAACCAAAGGAGAAGAGATTAAAAAATGAATTGATTTGTGCCTTTTTTATCCAATAAATTCATTACCAGTAATCTCTTTGCCTAAGTAACATTTTTTTTAGCACAGAAAAACAATCAAATGCATGTCTAGAACGGTACAAAAGAAAAAAAAAAAGAAAAAAAGATCACACATGACTAGTCAGTGCAGCCTTTGATCATGTAGAGGTAATCCGCATAATTTACTCATATAGTTAGTGAAGCTACCTTAGAAGCATTGCCCACCAGTTGACTGTGAAGATTAATAGTTTTCTCTTGTGCATCATAGGTCCCTTTCTGAATAGAAAATGAGAAAAATATAAACAATTACATTTTAAAAACCAGAATTATGAAAGAAATAAATGAAAAATTTAGAAAAACCTGAACTTCAACAAGACCAGTGCTCTGGGAGATGACAACTTCAATAGTGCCATCAAGCTTGGGTCTCCAGTAGCCGCTCTCACCATGCATAGGCTCACCAGAGCTGAGTTTCCAAGTCTTCTGAGTATAAGCTATCACAGGCTGTAGTGAAACAGAATTTAGTTATCTTTACTTACTGTTTCAAGACAATGGAAAAGCGCAGAGAAAGAGAAATTGAAAAGAACCTTTCCAGGAATAAGGGAGAAATGGAGCTCTTCGCCATAGGAGAAAGAGGAGATGGTGGGATAACCACCATCGCCTTCGCCCCTCCATGTCCCCAGCAAGTATGAAAACGGTGCGATTCCCGGGTGCACCGCTGTCTCCGGCGGCGTATTAGTGTTCATCTCCTCTGTTGTAACGACTTCTTCTTGGTTTCCACGATTTTATCCTTCTCTGCTGGGTTGTCTTCTGAATAACACATTAGGCTACATTTTCTGGCTGAAGTGCATTAATTAATTTTCTGCTCAACTAAGTCAGTAATTTGGTAAATTCAACCAATTACGGCCTATTTGGTTTAGCTATATAAAGTGACAGCTATTGCGGCAAACCATTGATAGTTGCCAGGGCTGAGCAAAAATAATTGAAAACCTAAATTGAACCGATTGGTTTGGTTTGGTTTCAATAATAAAATATATTAATTTTGTTTAAACTGAATCAAAATAAGTTTAGTTCAATTTTTATATTAAAAAAATTTATTAAACCTAGCCGAATTGAATTTATAGTACATTATAAAATTTTATATGTATTTATAGTTCGGTTTGATTGGTTTATGTGGGCACCACGGTTTAGCCGACCCGAAAAAGAAAGGCCCAATGATGAAAAATGGCAGCTAAAGCCCAATTGTCGAAGAACTGGACTCTAAATATCTTTAAAATTTCTGTTTAATTAAACCATATTCAAAGAAGGGTTCAGCCCAGAAAAATCAGGCCCGGGTGGTCTGATGGGCCAAGCCCATCAGAGCAAGCCTTTTGGGCTGTGAAAAGCCTAGAGGCGCCAAGCCCATCAGAGCAAGCCTTTTGGGCTGTGAAAAGCCTAGAGGCGCCGCTTCTAGTTGTAGAGGCGCCGCCTCTCTAAGCAAGAGAAGGCGCCTCTTCCAGTAGAGAGGCGGCGCCTCTCTAAGCTGTAACAGAAAAAAAAAAATGGTCTTTAATGGTGGAACGTGGGTCTCCCCACGTTCCACAACCTCTCTCCTGCGTTAATAGGAGAGAGATGAAGCATTTTAGGGTTG
>CATIWO010170785.1:0-37355 GCA_949673435.1 Macaranga tanarius
TTTTCTTATTTATTTTCTTTTCTCTTTAACATGAGTAGCTATATCTTTTCTAGGGTTCTTATTCTAAATTGACCATGTGCTTATTGTGATTATGTTAGGTTGCTAGATTTAATTCATTGGTTGTTGTTGAACTCAATGTCGTTTTAGGACTAATCAACCTAGAATTGAATCAACACTATAGGCTTAATCGAGAGATAATTTCTGTAGGAAATGGCAATAACCTATTGATTGCTTAATTAGTTGAGAGACAGTTAAGTGGATTAATATTGATTAAAGGTTATGTATTAAAATTTGTTTTAAAAGACATTAGGTTGGTGAGAGTCGTCAAACTTAGTGTTGATTAATTCTGATTTAATCATAGGTTTATCTGAGAGGAAGATCTATGGTTTCTAAGATCCCTTCAAAATGAATTAAAATTAGTATAGACCTAGTTGTGTAATCAATCCTTTGAAATGGTCAATTGAGAATAAGGAACCCTAGCCTTTAAAATTTAAATTGAATTTGTGTTTTTACTTTTCTTAATTTAGTTTCATTTCCTTGAAATTTCAAACTCTATTTTGTTGTCTAAACAATCAACCGTTGTGAGTATTACAGTATTCAACTTCAAATCTCTGTGGGATGATATCTTTATTTACTACTTGATACGATTCTGTACACTTGCGAATTAGTACACATCAATCTAGCCCTAGTTCAAGCTTTAGATTTTTCTTTCTTGAATAAACCTATGAGAACCGATTGTCAGTAGTAGTCTCACCCCTTTTTATTTGAGAATCCAATAAGGAAGGCTCTTTTTGGATTTGTGGAGGCTCATTTTTATTTTGTGAAGATGACTTAGGTTGAGATGTAGAAGAAGATAGTGGCAAGTTAAGGAGGAAAAAATCCTAGGCCTTATCTTCCACAAAGGATGTCACCCTCTAAAGATAAGGTTGGGTGAAATATGGGTTTGTTTTAATAAAGGTAACATTTGCAGAAATAAAGAGTTTTTTTTTTTGTGGGTGAATGATAATATTTATACCCTTTTGTGTTGAAGAGTAACCTACAATGACAAATTTAATTTCTCTAAGATCCAATTTTTTTATTTTAATTATGAACATAAATAAATAAGACACACCTAAATACTCTAGGAGCAAAATGGTTTATTTTACTAAGGCTTGGATAAAACTGAGATAATACCTCTATGGGACTTTGAAAGTTTAACACATAGGATGGTAACCTATTTATGACATATATGGCTGTAAGAACTGCTTCACCCCAAAAGTGTTTTGCCATATTTTTCTAAAATAATAGTGCTCAGATAGTGTTTAAAGGATAACCATTTTTTTCTTTCTACAACCCTATTTAGTTATGGAGTGTAGACATATATGTTAGTATATATGTACTTTAGTGCCATTCTTATATATTGACATTGTACTTTTATCCCGATTCATAATAAAATAATTTTTATTTAAATTAAGTGTTATGTTTATTTAAATATTTACCCTTTAGTATTATGTTAAATAAGTTTATTATCAAGAGTTGACAATATGAGTGACAAACTCATCTAGTACATATGCTAGAAAATGTTCGTAGTCATTAGATTAATATCAAGGTAGTATTAATCCACAGACTATCACCTTTGTCTATTTTCTTTAATAGGTATGTGATATCGATAGTAGGAGGTAGTGAGTCTTATGCTACTTTATATGAGATATTAGAATAGACATGTAGATACTCATATGATGGGTGGATCAAATTATGACGTAAGATATATGATTGCATGGAAATTCACTTTGACAATATTCACAATTTTAGACATAATAGTGTATATGGCCCTTTGACCTGAGATAACACAGTCATCCATATATGGTTGGTTAGAGTTTGTTATCACTTACATACTTGTACTAACCATATATGGGTATATGATGTGTAGTGGCTCTAGTTGGTTATATATAGGGATGAGTGATCGGTCAATATGGAATTCATTATCTGAAGTGAACCGGGATAAGTTTCTATGCTATCCAAGTTATTTATGATGAATAAGTACCTGGTCTGGTCAAACTTAACTTACCCAAAAAGAGTTTCGATACTAGAAAAGAGTTTCTAGTAGTAGTCATATTTTACTGAGAATTAAACTAAAGATAAGGTCATATGATTTAGGAAATTAGAGTTTGACTGAACCATAACTCTAGCCGATATCGAAATCTTGTAATGAAGGGACATTTAGTGCTTGGTAATTATGTTCTATAGTTCTTTCGAATCTTTGGAGAGCATTCATTTTTAATTAGTTAGTCGTGACAACTATGCTAGGGGTCACTCACGACTTATGAAAACTAAATGTGATTAATTGGGATCTTTATATTTAGGTTAGAAAGAATTTCTATAATATTAAGAGTTAATATTATTTCTCATTGTCAGTTGAAACTTGAACCTAGTAAGTCACACATATAAGAGTTACACCAACTATGAATATTATTAATTTAATTATTAATTAAAGAGTTTAATTAATTAATTAAATTAATTGAATTAGATTTACATGGGCAGAGATCTAGCATATCCTAAAATCTAATTCAAAGGTTAGGACTATGTATTCATATATTTAAATATTAATTTAGACTTGATTTAATATGAGATATTAAGTTCAAGGACCAAATTGATATTTGCCTCCAATTATAGTATGAGTATGGGTCATGAGATGGACCATAATGATTACATATGATGAATGAAACTTGGGCCTTATTTAAGAGTTAAATAAGCTTATAAGTTGTCTTAATTAGTTTGGTTTACATGGGCCTTTTTTAAGAATTAAATAAGCCCAAGAGCTTATCCTAACTCCTTAAGAGTTAATAAAGACAAAAGCTAAGGTTATTCTTGTAACCAAACTAATCCCACTTATTCAAAAGCATGGCCACCTAACTGAAAAGCTATTCATGCATATAGTTTGAGTGTGAGACACTCAAAGGCATGCATGCATGAAGTTTGAGTGTAAGACACTCAAAGGTATGCATGTATGAAGCTTAAGTGTAAGACACTCAAAGCTAGTATTATAAGCATGCCTTTAGTTAGTAGGTTCTATAATACACATTAGAGAGAATTCTTCATACATAAAATATTAGAGAAAAAGGATAGAGTGAGTTCTCAAGAGTTGAGTTATCTTCTTCTTCTTTTTTCATCTAAGTATAGAGAGTGACTAAATCAGAAGTGTTGTGAGCTCTTACATTATTGTACAAGAGTTGTACAAGATTTCCTTCATCCATCTCTATCTATTAGAGGTTCCAACAAGTTTTACATTGTCCAAGTTTTCAAGGAGCATCAAGCAAGTTTTGGGGTCACCTAAAGAGGGAGCTTATGGGTGGATAGTTAGAAAAGCTTGAAGTCAACTTGGTGTAGCTCATGTGTTTCAAGCTAGAGACTTCACACTTGGGGAGTTGAAAGCTTGTAGATCTATATCAACTATAACACAAAGCTTGTCAAGCATGTTACTAAACTTATGTGTGTTGCTTTATTTGGTTGATGTGATGTTGATCTTGTTGGTTATGTAAAAGATTTTTGATTTGTGATATTGGGTTTAGGATTCTTGCCTTCATGCAAGGGTTGTAATAAGGTAAAGTTTTTAAAATTTACTACTTTTAGATATGTGCTCACACCATACTTCTGCACCATCTGGATGGTTGCAATCGGTCCCTTTAATATAATGATTCATGAATAACCTCATATTATTAAAAAAAATGTAAAAAGTGTTTGGTTGAAATGACCTATTGTGTTATCTAACCTAAACCTTTCTATTGACATACCAAATTGGTTTTTTTATCATGGAAAAAAAATTTTGGTATGATATCATACACATTAGATTTGGATTTAAGCAAAAAAGTCCAAGTAACTCTTGTACAATCATTAATTAATGAAACAAACCAGTGTGCTCCAAAAATATTTGGAACTGTTAATGGACCCCATATGTCACTATGAATTAATTCAAAAGGAAAAAGACTTCTTTTACTATTTTGGGAAAAATTAGCATGTTTATGCATAATAATTTGCATATATCACAATGAATCTTTAAACAAATAAAAGAACATAATTTCAAGAATTGAAAAAGAAGGGTATCCTAGCCTATAATGATGAAGTCAAATTATGTCTTTAATAGTAAAATGTTGTGTAGAAAGGTGGCTTAGGGGTTAATTCCATTTGCCAACCTTCAGTTTTCCAAATTCTTCAAGATAGTATAATCCATCCTTCATCTTAGCTCAACCAATCATCATCTTCGTATCTAGGTCATGAAATAGATAATGAGATGGAAAAAATATTGCTTTACAATTCATGTTATAGTAAATTTTGGATATTGATAAAAGATTAGTAGACAATTTAAGGATATAGAGAACATCTTTCATGGTGAATTTTGGGTGGATTTTTATTTCTCCTATCCCAACCACTATGGTCAAGGAGCCATTTACAATGGTGATTTTTCTACTGCTAAAATAGGGTGAATATGAATTAAAATTATATGAGGTATGAGTCATATAATTAGTGGATCCTAAATCAACAACTAATGAACCTTTAAAAGATATATCCAAGGTATTTAAAGTATAAGAAGTTTACCTGAATGCACTAATGAACAGGTACCTTAAGATTTTTCGAGGAAACTTAAGAGGTTTCTCAGATTCTCAATTTCCTTTTTTTAGTTAAGATATTTGAAATCACCTCACTTAGTGGAGGTAAATCATCTTTACCTAAAATCTGAAGTCTCACATGATCAAGCTCCTTATTGAGAACTACTAAGAAGTCATAAGTTCGATTTTTTCTATGAAAGTCTTTAGTGTTACTGCATCATTACTATTTTTCATCTCTATAACCCAGTAATAATCCATTTCTTGCCACAATCCTTTTAAAAGATTGGTATACTCCGTGACTATCTTATCTCCTTGTTTGGTTGAAGTCATTTTGATCTTCAACTCATAGATTTGGGTTGCATCTTTTACTTTTGAGTAATTTTTTTAATAGACTCCCACCCAAACATCTTTAGCCATTGGTAAGAATGTACAAGTATCGTTGATTTCATGCGACATGGAGTTTTAAAGCCAAGCTATTATTATAGAGTCTTCCTTATCCTATGTTGCATATCCTGGATCTCTCTTCTTCGACTTAGTCCTCAAGATGCAGCTAATCTTCCCTTTCCCTTTCAGAATAGTCTTCCCTTTCCTATTCAATCGATAGGTAGCATTAATTTGTAGTAGTTTTCCTAGTATTACAGCCCCTTGGGCTATTTGTAACTCTTCTATGTTGTAGGAAATGACTTCGCCTGTGGTAATGGACATATTGATTTGGGCTGCATCTTTTACTTTTGAGTAATTTTTTTAATAGACTCCCACCCAAACATCTTTAGCCATTAGTAAGAATGTACAAGTATCGTTGATTTCGTGCGACATGGAGTTCTAAAGCCAAGCTATTATTATAGAGTCTTCCTTATCTTATGTTGCATCTCCTGGATCTCCCTTCTTCGACTTAGTCCTCAAGATGCAGCTAATCTTCTCTTTCCCTTTCAGAATAGTCTTCCCTTTCCTATTCAATCGATAGGTAGCATTAATTTGTAGTAGTTTTCCTAGTATTACAGCCCCTTGGGCTATTTGCAACTCTTCTATATTGTAGGAAATGACTTCGCCTGTGGTAATGGACATATTTAGTGTTCGAGAGAAGGTGGTTTATAAAAGAGGATGTAGTTTAATGTCAATAAAGGCCTAAAATTGATGTGGCAGTAGTGGAGAATTTCACGCGCAACAATGAAGGCTATTATTGATGGTACTATAAATGGCAACAATAGTTGTTGCCAGTGATAGTATACTTGACAGTAATGAAGGACTAAAGAAAAAATCCATAATTTTTTAACCTATAGCTCTAATACCATATGGAAAAAGTATTTGGGTGAAAATTTCACTTATATTTTTTCATTGATATATATATATATATATATATATATATATACAACATCTAATTTACGAAGATAGAAACGAACAAACAAATCTTTTAAACCCCTAATTAAGATTGATTTGCCTTAATTAAGGTTGACCTAAATAACTCCTAATTGCAACCTAAATTATAACATGATTACAGCTCTGATTATGCCATGATTACAACTCTAATTTCTGATGTATTTAATGGTTTAAGTGACAATTAAATTCTCCATAATAGACTTTTCCCCATACACCCCTCTCAATAGTATATGTAGACTCCTATAATATATGTTACGGTTATCAATGTACTCAACTTCAAGTTTGATATACCATGCTCCAAGGGATATATCTTCATTAGCTTGCTTCTGCAATATGTTTCTGCATCAATAATCAACACTAGAAAGAACTTTAACTCTATATCATAAATAGCATATTTCATGTGAAAATATCAAAATTGTGAAAAAATTGCACCTGCTACACTATTAGATTTTCTTATTAGATGGACCAGTTTATTGATTTGCTTTAACTATTTGGCCATGTTCCGAAAATTCATAGGGAAATCCAAAAATGATATTCAAAATAATTTGATTTTAGAATAATGTAAAAAAAATTTTCATGCATAAAAATACTATTAAATCCTAAATCTATTAAAACTGGTGCCAAGACCATGATAACTGAAAAGGGAGAAAAGTATATTCGGCATTTCCCAAAAAAAAAGTTATAATTCTTACTGGTTGATGGAGATATATATGGCAAGAACCTTTGAGATTGCATATATCTAGCTAGAAAATATTTGTTCGCTTCCTCTCTAAATAAAATTTTAATATTCTAGTTCATGATATGATGAATAAATGAACACTTTGAAATGACATAACTTATTAATATTTTAAATTCTCATAAATAAGCTAGATCTAGAAGGATTACTCTTGAGAATGAATGGATTCACACTTTATACAACCAATGTACACCTTAGGTTTATAACAATATTGGGCAAGAGTAACAGCTAGCATACCTATAAAAGGACATGTAAAATTTATATTTGATAATAGCAAAGAAAATTTTTTTTAGTAATATACAATGCCTACCCAGATTGACAAGGACATCGTCATGCATGTTGATATAATATTTAGCATCCCACTTTGCAATAATAATTAAAAAGAAAATTTTTGTTTTTTTGTAGACAATTCATGATATCCTTCAACATACTCTTGCTAGATGTTGAAATAATGTGACATGATTAGTGATATGGCTTGATTGGTGGCTTAAGATTATGTGTGTATGTATAGGCCTTGCATATCTATCCCACCTAACTCACTGTCCGGCCAAAGAACTTTCTGCTATAAATTCTAAATTACCAAACCTCCCTCTAAATGGCTCACAACCTTTGCTATAAACTTAGCTATAATAAGTATAAGGTCGGCTTATAGTACATGCATCCTTACCAGCTTAAGAAAATTCATATGCTAAATATCTTTTGAATTGATGGCTCTATATATAAAATATTGTTCAATGTCACATTGAAATAATAAATTCACAAAATTAAATGTATAAGTCAAGAATGTAGATAATAATAATAATATATTGTCCGATGGCTCTTCCTCTCTCTCTCAATAAATATATATATATATATATATATATATATATATATATGTATGTGTGAATGAATTTAAAGTCCAACAAGTTCCAAGATTCATTGAAAGTACAAGAAGAGCCAATCACAAGGTCCAAATCTAAGAAACTTTAAAAAGCATTATTAGGTTTGGCTCAAGACATTTGAAAGGTTTATGAAAATCCAAATTCAATCCAATTCAATAAAGGACCAATGGAGGCTCAGAAAAATATGTTTAACTCAATAAAATATGAAAAAATACACTTGGAGTCACTGTCACGATCACAAGCTTGAGGAGATCGCAACAGCCTCAAGTGTCAAGCTAGTTGAAGAACAAGCCATTCTGTCACGACCGTAGACTTTAAGCGACCCTGATAACCCCCATCTTTGCACAACTTATTGAACTTGTTGACCAGGATGGTTACAAGTCAGTTAATGCACGGTGTTACAATTCCCTAACATTCTAATCATGCATTTAACCCTATTAGGGTTACATATATACACCCATTATATGTTAGTGGGGTAATTAATTCTAGTAGTCGCTAAAAATGTAGGTAGTATCTAGTATGGCTGAATGTAATCCTATATTGTAGTGTCTAGATTAGTAGTTTGTGCTTGGTCAAGTTGATGTACTAATATATTATATTTAGTAATACATACATAAATAAATTATTGGAATTAGCTTTATAGATGGATTATCTAATAATAAACTCAAGTTGATGTACTAATCAATATTTTCTTTTATTATATTTACAAAAAAATAGTCATCCATTTGTGCATTGCGTGTATATATATATATATATATATATATATATATGCTAAAATTATTTTAAAATAATTAGTTGAATAATTGTAATAAATTAAAAACTATAACTTAATTAAATAGTTTATAAAATTATTACAATTTTATAATGACAGAAGTGAAAAATGTGCATATTATACAACAAAATCAATATTTAGGGTAAGTGACAAAATCATTAATTTTCAGCACCTTTTATTCACAATCTACTAAGTAAAAACTGAAACTTTAAACGCCGAAATTTCATTAGTTTTTTTATAAATACAAAGACATTAGTCATAGTTTACAAACCTCTGTTTAATACAACAGTAATAGCCCCGGGAGTAGAGAATCAAGTAAGCCATTAGGCAAGTGGTTAATCACTGTACGCAAAATGCATTATATTCAATACATCCCCAACACATCGCAAGAGGGCTTGTATACTTACGTCCTTTGATCTCATAAATCCTATTAACTACTTTCAAATGTTTTGATAGAAACCATGTCAACTCTCCAAATCTTTACCAACGGAGCAATACCTACAAGTTGATTAAATATTAGTCTTGGCACTTAATTGAGTTTATAATCAAAAGCAAACATAATCTAAATTTATAATCTATAATTAACTAAAAAAAATTATCAATTTACTAATTGTATTCAACTACTAAAATGAAAAGACCATTATTCAACAATAAATAAATGAATGAATTTAACAAACTGTTGTATGTATATATACATACAGAGAGAGAGATGTAAATCATTAATTGGACTCATCCTTTAATAAATAGAATTCAAACCTTATATAAAATCTTTAATAAATAGAATTTCAATCTTACACTACTTTGGTTAAATTTTATCTATTTTTTTATAATAAAAACAATTATATAAAAAAATAGAAAATTCAATAATTTTACATATAAAACTGAAAGGATGAATATTACATAAAGAGATAGGACATTTGTTATAATTTAAGCTGAATGATTTTGGATATATATATATATATATAAGATCAAGTAAGGTTTTTCATATTAATCACATCCAATTCTAAATAAATTTTATCTTAACTAGATTAGAATTCTACTTTAAGTGCATTACTTTCTTTATGAGTATATCAAACTTTATTCCTTAAAAAAATTAAACTTTAGAATTGACCAATCTATAAAAACTAAAACAAAATGAAATTGGAAAAAGCATATTAATCAAATTCATTAAAAATATATTAAAGTAAGGCATGTTGTTTTAGCCCCTTCCACCTCGGGCTTTAATGTATGGCAAATTTAATTTATATTCTCTCGTGGATAGACAAAGTTACAAAGGTACATACTAGAGGAATTATGATAGAATAATAATGACTAGCCTATGTACAACAAAATGATGATGAATAGAATACAAAGATAATATGTAAAGTATTAGGTTTTCGACAAGAATTAAGGATAAGCATCAACTATCTCTACACCTCCACAAGTTGTTGCCTTGTCCATAACATGAAAATGAGTAGAAGACTAGGGCTTTCTATATATGTCACCTATTCCTTTTAAAAATCTTGAGTATTAATAAATTGAACATCAAGAAATCCCACTAAAATTTTCTTACAAACAAAATGAAAATCAATGTGTTTAGTTCATGCATGAAAAATAAAATTTGAAGATATATAGTACTTATATTATCACATAATAAAATAGCATTGGACTTGCATGGAATACCAAGTTCTTATATAAGTGACTTAAGCAAAGCAATTCAACCATTATTAGCAATTGCATTATATATATTCACTCTCGCTTGAAGAATGAGCTATATTAGGTTGCTTCTTTGCCGACCATGAGATTAAATATTCACCAAAGAACCTTGCACTAAACTCTAAATATGGAGTTTCTAGATTTTTGAACAAGAGACATAATCCTTAGACAATGAGTTTCGGTCTGACTAAGGACCCTTTGTTGCCAAAGTTAGTAAATTTGAGAGATAGAGAAAAAAGAGAAGAAAAAAAAGAAAGAAAAGAAGAGAATTCCATGCATTTGTGTTCAGCTATTTATTATTTATTCTTACTTGTGCAGATGGATTGAGAAAGAAGAGTTACATTGGTAAATAGTGCTTAGTTAGCTTTAGCATGCCATCATTGATCATTCCTTAGAAGTTGAAGCCTTTAACAAAATGAATAAAGAGAAAGAGAATTCAAGTGCTAGGTGATTGATAGTTGCATATTAAACATGTGCCAAATGTATCCTCAGCCACTCTTTTGAATAACATATAAATGCAAGCTTCCTTCAAGTGGAGGCATAACGAAGGGAATAGGTCTTATCCCTCTCACTAGGTGCAGATGTATCATGAGCAAGTCTTTTAGTATACTTTATTTATACTAGGTGAAAAGACTACAAATGAATATGTTTAGTTGTCCTAGTAAAAATGTTTACCAAATTCACAACATTTTAAAAATATTTATAGCTAAAATATTTGAATTAAATAGTAATAATTGGGTGGTTATAAAGATTTGAATTAAAGAGCAATAAGTTAGAAAGTTACAAAAATTGAATTTTGTAACTTAAAACATTTAAGTAAATATCATTAAGAAAAAATAAAGATTGACATTAATAATAATAAAGATTGGGAAGTTATAAGTGTATTCAAATTCAAATTCACTGTAAAATAATTGAGTTAGGATTTTCATTTTGAAATATATACAACAATGGCCCACATATTTTTAAAATACCAAAATTATTTTTAAAGTATTTTGTTGGGTTAACTATGAGTGTATATGTTTTAAATTGGTGTGTTTTAGACTATGAACCATATCTAGAAAAATAAGACATAATTTACATAATTGTTGGTAAAGCTTATAGCTTTTATGAACCAAAAATTCTATTTGTAAAATATTGGTTTTTATTCTTCACATTACATACTCCACCCCCCCCTGTTTTCTGCTAATATAGGGCATGCTGTGAGACCCACAACACGTAGCCTCAAATAAACCCAACACGCGTTCAAGAATGTATTCCATAATGTATGGATACATATAGATTGATATTATGCACATAAACATTTCTAACCATATATTTAAATGAGTATACAAGCAAGTGAAACAAGTAATGAAATGTACAAAGAAATATTTTTTTGTGGTTGGGCTGCGACTAGCGGTCGCCAGTGGCTAGAGACAGCCAGGAGGACTGGCGCTTGCCAGTCACTGGCACCCGCCAGTGGCTAGTGGTAGCCCCTCCCCTACTCTGGCTGAACCTACTTAAAAGCACAACCTAATAATAATGCACACACCAAATATGCTTCTAAACAATGCTTCATACATAAATTGTACAACTCTTTCTCAATCAAAATCACATATATAAATTTAGCATGATCATAAATATTTACAAGAATTTCACCAACCAATTCACCTATACATATACATAGTGCATTTCCAAAACAATATTACATGTACTCCAAGTATTTATATCATCAATACAAAATGCAAATGATGCATGACGATGAGGATGGTAGATGGTTCACCAAGCACACCTCAAGCCTCTAGAAATCACGACAATACAAGCCTCAAGATCGGACTAACTATTTCCTAAAAAAAGTTGCAAAGGGGGTGAGCTTACGACTCAATAAGCAATTATCAATAAAACTATACATCTATCACTTCTCAAGAACTAATTAAGTGATATAATAATAATAATAATTTTATAGACTAAGTTCAAGTATGAACTATAGCCCTAAGTCAAAATACATGCCAATCATATTCACAATGCATATACTAACATATACCCAACATAAACATAACATATACCCAACATAAACATAACATATACCAACATCAACACAACATATACAAACTTAGATTATTTAATATCACATTAACCACAAATTCATTCATAACACAACATAATTTGGTTTCCGACCAGAACCATCTCACATGTGTATTTCTCACAAGTGGTCACATACTGAGATGTTCCACCCGACTCAGTCCCAGTCTCATGTCCTCACATCCTCATATATAATTTCTCGGGCAGCTATTCGCCTGGCTTAACTGACACATCTCATAAGTTATCTTTTCATATATGACCACTACTGGAACTATTTGCCTAGCTCAATTCTAGATTTTATAATCAGTGGAGGCTATCCGCTCGGTTCAGCCCCGCTATCTCATATATTTCTCACCATCATCGATCAATTCACATGAATATGTACCATTCTCATTCAATAATCATATTCACTTCACACCTCATTCAATCAATCAATTCAACATAATATAACATTCTCATACACAATCATATATCAATGGCCATATCTCACTTCACATCATGCTCAATCACAATTCAACATTTTCACAAATCCTATGTTGATTCATAACACATCACATAACTGGTTTAATTCATTCATAGCAATTTATTTCGCATATTTAAGAGAATTAATGTATATATCATCATATTGATAATTACTTACTCAAGGTACTTCAACTCCTTTAAAAGAGAAGCTCTCATATTGATTAGTACCACCTCTATCCTTATCAATGCCTACACATAATTCATACATTAATACCACATAATAACCGTGCCACTTATATTCAAATGCAACTAAGTGCACTATATGCTTAAGATTTAATGTGTCCCAATCTAGCCTACATAAGTCTAAAAATCATGAAATTTAAACTAAAGCTACCTAAATGAGTCTACAACAAATTCCAATTGGAATTTCTCGATTTTGACATGCATAAAATTAAATATGGATTTTTAAGTAAAACTGGCTAAAACAAGGTTGATAGCATGAGCAAGAAAATGTCAAGCTGTGCTAGTCAGTTTTAACAGCAAAATCAGCTCTAGCTCAAAATACAAAAGTTGTAGAGGACACTCTGAAGTTTCTAGAGCATCAAACTTTTCTCAAATCAGAGTTCTACTTCAGATATAGTCAAAACACTAAGACTAATGCAAAACCAAGACAAAACACGAATTGCAACATCAAAACCTAGCTTCAATAAACTAAATTAAATGCAAGACTTAACAAATTGATGCTCCCAATAGCTAATAGATCTTCTAAATCTCCCCAAATTGATTGCTAGATGATTAGAGAAAATTAAAATCTCCCCAAAGCCTCTCAATTTTTTCCTCTTCTTCTCTACCTCTCAAAATCTCTACACCCTAACTCCACACACACACATATACACTCATAAATACACCCACCAATTAAAATGCACCAAATGCCCCCTTCAAAGTCTCTTATTATTAAATGCTCAACTATACTCATAAATATATATATATATCTCTTCAATAAAATAATACTAATTTTCTTAATTAAACACTAACAAATATCACCACCAATCTCTACACACCCCTAATGAGTTAGGAAAATTACACAAAACTCCACAACTTCCTATTGTGACAAATTAATCCAAACTTATCTTATAAAAAGGTCTCTCACTACCCACATACACATGCCAATAAAAAATTAATGCATGAACAGTGCATCTAAAAATGTGGGTGTTATAATTTTCCACTCCTTATAAAAATTTCATCCTCAAAATTTAATTACTCACCACTATTCGGGAACAAGTGTGGGTATTTCTGTCTCATCGATTTCTCTACCTCCTAAGTAGCTTCTCTAGGAAAATGATAACTCCACTTAACCTTCACTATCGGTATTTCCTTGTTTCTTAATTGCTTCACCTTCCGATCCAGAATTTCCACTAGTTCTTCCATATAGGTTAGCGTCTCAGAAATTTCTATCTCCGGCTCTCGTACAATATGACTTGGATCTGATCTGTACCTCTGTAGCATGGACATATGAAATACATTATGGATAGAAGATAATTCTGCTGGTAGTGCAGGTCTGTATGCCAGTGGTTCGATTCTCTCTGTAATTTCATAAGGTCTAATGTACCTCGAGCTCAATTTTTTTTGTCTACCAAACCTCAAAACCCCTTTCCATTATGATACCTTTAAAAAGACCTTCTCTCCCACTTGATATTCCATTTCTCTTCGATGTTGGTCCACGTAACTTTTCTGTCGATCTTGCATCGCTTTGAGACTTTTCTTTACTACGTGTATTTTTTCCACTGTTTCTTAAATCAACTCCAGCCCTTCCAGTTATCTCAATCCCTCGACATCCCAACACACTGGACTTTCACATTTTCTTCCATATAGATCCTCGTATGGAGCCATCCCGATACTGGAATGATAATCGTTATTGTATGCAAACTCGATCAATGGTAGATGATCATCCCAGTTTCTTTTAAACTCAAAAACACAAGATCTCATCATGTCTTCTAGTGTCTGTATTGTCCTCTCTGATTGTCCATCTATCTGTAGATGAAAAGTCGTGCTAAAATTCAATTTCGTTCCTAAGGCTTATTGTAAACTTTTCCAGAAATGTGAAGCAAATTTAGGATCTCTGTCAGACATAATTGACAAAGGAACTCCGTGCAATCTCACAATTTCTGCAAAATTTAAAAAAGCTAACTTGTCTTGAGAGTTACTCATTTGAACCGGCAAGAAATGAGCCGATTTTATCAATCTATCTACTATTACCCATACGGTATCATATTTTTGGAAGGTTCGCGGTAACCCCACAACAAAATCTATTATAATATTCTCCTACTGTCATTTGGGAATCTTTAAAGGTTGTAACTTTCCGATAGGTGCTTAATGTTCAGTTTTAACTTGCTGACAAGTTAAATATCTTGCAACAAACTCTGCTACATCTTTTCTCATTGTTGGCCACCAATAATAAAGCTTCAAGTTTCGGTACATCTTGGTGCTACCCAGATGCATTGCATAAGGAGCAGAATGAGCTTCGTCCATGATTTGTCTCCTTAGCTCTTCAGTGTTTGGTACATACATACGACCTTCCATCATCAACACACCATCATTCGTGACTGCAAATTGAGAATTGGTTCCAGCTTTAACTTTTTCTTTTATTTTCTTCAAATATGGATCCTCTATTTGAACACTTTGAATTTGATCTCTCAAAGATGGTCTAACTTGTAAGGTAGTAAGTAAATGATTTCTTTTAATATTAAGTATAGCATTCATTTTCTGCAACGCCACTAATTTATCCACATCATAACAAATTATCCCAGTAGAGCATTCCACTGTTTTTTGGCTCAACGCGTCCACTACCACATTTACTTTCCCCGGATAATACTCGATGGTACAATTATAATCTTTCAATAACTCTATCCATATTCATTGTCTCAAGTTCAGTTCTTTCTGAGTAGGGATATATATCAAATTTTTATGGTCCGTAAAGATAGAAAATGTCTCCCCATAGAGATAATGTTGCTAAGTATTTAGTGCATATAGAATTACGGCCAATTCTAAATCATACGTCGGGTAGTTCATCTCATGTGGTCTCAATTGCCTAGATGCATAGGCTATCACCCTTCCAGTTTGCATGAGCACACATCCTAATTCTTGCCTTGAAGCGCCGGTATACACCACATAATCACCACTTCCGGTTGGTAAGGCAAGTACAGAAGTAGTAGTGAGGGGCTTCTTTCAACCTCTCAAAACTACGCTGGCATTTTTCATTCCATTAAAAAGGAGCATTATTTTTCAATAAAGCAGTCAAAGGTCTTGTAAATATGGAGAAGTCTTTCATAAATCTTCTGTAATACCCAGCTAGCCTCAAGAAACTTCAAATTTCTATCACAATTTTAGGCGGTTCCCACTCTAGAATAGTTTTAATCTTCGATGGATCGGGCTTTACTCCTTCTCTAGACATAATATGCCTAAGAAATGCTATTTCTTCCATCCAAAGCTCGCATTTACTGAATTTAGCATACAACTATTTCTCCTATAAAATCTGTAAAGCTACTCAAAAATGCTTTTCATGTTCTTCCCTACTTGAAGAGTAGATAAGAATGTCATCAATGAAAATAATAATGAACTGGTCTAAGTACAACTGAAATGTTTTGTTCATTAATGACATGAAAACTGCTGGTGCATTGGTCAACCCAAAAGGCATCACAAGGAATTTGTAGTGCCTATATCTAGTCCTGAATGCAGTCTTAGGAATAGAAGATTCAGCTACTCTAAGTTACAGTAGCCAGATTTCAAATTAATCTTCAAAAATATAGAAGCATCCTTTAACTGATCCAACAAATCATCAATTCTGGGTAAGGGATATTTATTCTTCACTGATATTCTGTCCAATTGCCTATAATCAATACATAATCTCATGCTCCCATCTTTCTTCTTCATAAATAATACCAGTACTCCCCATGGTGAAATAATTGGTCTAACAAAACCTTTTTCTAACAGCTCCTCTAATTTCTTTTTCAATTCCTTAAGCTCTAATATTACCATCCGATATGGTGAAATTAATATTGGCGCTTATGATCTTAATTTCAAAATCCACTTCTCTATATGGTGGCAATCCCAATAACTCTTCTAAAAACACATTTGAGTATTCTTTAATAACAGGCACATCTATCACTCCCGGACTAACCTTTAATGTATCAATAATGTTGGCCAAATAGGCTTCACACCCATCTCTAATCAGTTGAAAAGCCATAGTAGTAGAAATCAAACATGCAGGGATGATTTTTCTCTCTCCCACTAACACTAACTTTTTTTACCCTGAAGTCTCAATGGTCACTTCTTTGGTATAAAAGTTCACAATGGCATGATGCTTGGATAGCTAATTCATTCCCAGTATAACATTAAACTCTTCTAAATTGGTTACCACTAAGTCAGCATGCAAAATTCTACCCTCTACTTCTATAGGATAGGCTTTAACTACCATATTGACAATCACTATACCCCTATCAGGCATGGACACACACATGTTATATCCTAAAGATTCAATAGTGCTATGACACTTCAATGCAAACTCATAGGAAATAAAAGAGCATGTGGAACTAAGGTCTATTAAAACATATGCAGTATGACTAAGGATTATAAATGTACCAGTAACAACATCTAGTGCAGCTAGAGCTTCTTAGCTCGTGATGGCATACACCTTAGCCTGACTTTGAGCTTACCTAATTGTTCGCCGTCGGTGCGGAAGTACCAACTTTACTCCCTCTTCCACGTCCTCTTCCTCGACCAATCTGGAGGGCATTTTCACCCACACTACTTTACCCCAACATCTAAGGTCCCTCAGTATTTCTTCTCACTAGACAATCTCTGATGATGTGTCCAGGTCAGCTACAATAGTAACATACAATCACTCGAGATCCCCAGCATTCACTAGAATGGAATCTTCCATATTTGCTACAAGTAGAGGCAGATACACTACTCATTAGTTTACCTTTTCCTCCATCTCTTCAATTACCCAATCTTTTAAATCCTCTACTGGAACTACTCCCTGTTGATTGAGTAGGTCGACTTGACCCTCGTCCTTGAAAGCTACTTTGTTGGAAACTAGAACCCCTGAAAGATGATCCTCTATCGATTCTAAATGAAGAGGAAGGGGTAAACACACCAGTAGTCTTCTTCTTTTTAGCTTCTAATTCATTCCTTTCTAGAATGATTTCCTCTACTCGAATTACTGTCTCCAATAATTCTTTGTATATGGGTGGCTTCACCACTATCTTCTCTCGAATCTTAAGATTCAAGCCCCTCTCAAATTTGTTCCTCTTTAACTCATCTGTCGCTACCTCTTCAGGTGCATATTTGGATAGCCGTACAAATTGAACTTTATAGTCGACCACCGATAACTCATCTTCCTTCAACTCAAGAAATTCAAGTTTCTTCTTATCTTTATACACCATTGGCATATATTTATCTATGATTTCCTTCAAGAAAATTGCCCACGTCATCGTCATTAGCACATCCCTACATTCCAGCACCGTATCCCACCAGTCCAAGGCATTTTATTCAAATAACGACGCCATATAACTGACCCTCTTCTCAGGAGTGCAATCAAATCGATTCAACACTCTTTCAGTACTCCTCAACCATTCTTTAGCTATAGTTGGGTCGGTGGTTCCTACAAAAGCTTTGGCGCCTTGCTTTCTAATATTCTCAAAGTTCTCATCAAGAGTGCTCTCATTTAGTTTCTGTGACATTTCCCTTATAGCTTGCATAAACTCTTACATGAATAATGGATAAGGAACTTGTGGAGGAGGAGGTTGGGATTGAGCTTGTTCAGGTTCACCTAATACATGCATAGGATCTAGCCTATGAACAGACTCAGATGACTCTTCCGGGCAAATAGGAGGTGCTTGGCATTCTTCCATCCTATAATACATTCAACACCCATCAACTAGATGTCATCTATAATGTATGCATGATATGCTATATATGTTATGTATACATCACATTCCAAGTCTCGAGGGAATCTAATCCCTACTCTGATGCCACTAAATGTGAGACCCACAATACATGGCCTCAAATAAACCCAACACGTGTCTAAGAATATATTCCATAATATATGGATACATATAGATTGATATCATGCACATAAACATTTCTAACTATACATTTAAACGAGTATACAAGCAAGTGAAACAAGTAATGAAATGTACAAAGAAATATTTTTTTATGGTTGGGCTGCGCTAGAGGACTGACGGTCGCCAGTCATTGGTGCTCTCCAGTGGCTGGAGGCAGCCAGGGGGACTGGCACCCGCCAGTGGCTGGTGGCAGCCCCTCCCCTGCTCTGGCCGAACTTGCTTAAAAACATAACCTAATAATAATGCACACACCAAATATGCTTCTAAATAATGCTTCATACATAAATTGTACAACTCTTTCTCAATCAAAATCACATACATAAATTTAGTATGATCACAAATATTTACAAGAATTTTACTAACCAATTCTCCTATGCACATATATAGTGCATTTCCAAAACAATATTACATATACTCCAAGTATTCATATCATCAACACAAAATGCAAATGATGCATGATGATGAGGATGGTAGATGGTTCACCAAGCACACCTTAAGCCTCCGGAAATCGCGACAATGCAAGCCTCAAGGTCAGACTAATTATTTCCTAAAAAATAGTTACAAAGGGGGTGAGCTTGTGACTCAATAAGCAATTATCAACATAACTATACATATATCACTTCTCAAGAACTAATTAAGTGATATAATAATAATAATAATCTTATAGACTAAGTTCAAGTATGAACTATAGCCCTAAGTCAAAATATATACCAATCATATTCACAATGCATATACTAACATATACCCAACAAAAACATAACATACACCAACATCAACACAACATATACAAACTTAGATTATTTAATATCACATTAACCACAAATTCATTCATAACACAATATAATTTGGTTTCCGGCCGGAACCACCTCACATGCACATTTCTCACAAGTGGTCACATACTGAGACTATCCGCCCGGCTCAATCCAAGTCTCACAACCTCACATCCTCACATATAATTTCTCGGGCAGCTATTCGCCCGACTAAGTTTACCCATCTCACAAGTCATCTTTTCACATGTGACTACTACTGGAACTATCTGCTCGGCTCAGTTCTAGATTTCATAATCAGTGGAGGTTATCCGCTCGGCTCAGCCCTACTATCTCACATATTTCTCACTATCATCGATCAATACACATGAATATGTACCATTCTTATTCAATAATCATATTCACTTCACACCTCATTCAAACAATCAATTCAACATAATATAACATTCTCATACACAATCACATATCAATGGCCATATCTCACTTCACATCATGCTCAATCACAATTCAATATTTTCATAAATTCTATGTTGATTCATAACACATTACATAACTGGTTCAATTCATTCATAGTAATTTATTTCGCATATTCAAGAGAATTAATATATATCACATCATATTGATAATTACTTACTCAAGGTACTTCAACTCCTTCAAAAGAGAAGCTCTCCTATTGATTGGTACCACCTTTATCCTTATCAATGCCTACACATAATTCATACATCAATACCACATAATAACCATGCCACTTGCATTCAAATGCAACTAAGTGCACTACATGCTCAAGATTCAATATATCCCAATCTAGTCTACACAATTCTGAAAATTATGAAATTTAATTTGGAGCTAGCCAAATGAGTCTACAACAAATTCCAATTAGAATTTCTCAATTTGGATATGCATAGAATTAAATATGGATTTTTCAGTAAAACTAACCAAAACATGATTGACAGCATGAGTAAGAAAATGTCAAGCTGTGCCAATTAGTCTTAATAGCAAAATCAGCTCTGGCTCAAAACATAAAAGTTTTAGAGGATACTCTGAATTTTTCATAGCATTAAACCTTGCTCAAATCAAAGCTTTCAAACTTCAGATATTGTCAAAATACTAAGACTAATGCAAAACCAAAACAGAACATGAGTTGCAACATCAAAACCTAGCTTCAATAAATTAAATTAAATACAAGACTTACCAAATTGATGATCCCAATAGCTAATAAATATTTTAAAGCTCCCTAAATTGATTGGTAGATGATTAAAGAAAATCAAAATCTCCCCAAATCCTCTTAATTTTTTCCTCTTCTTCTCTACCTCTCAAAATCTCTACACCCTAACTCCACGCACACATATACACTCATAAATACACCCACCAATTAAAATGCACTAAATGCCCCCTTCAAAGTCTCTTAATATTAAATGCCCAACTATACTCATAAATACATATATATATCTCTTCAATAAAATAATACTAATTTTCTTAATTAAATACTAACAAATATGACCACTAATCTCTATACACCCCTAATGAGTTGGGACAATTACACAAAACCTCACAACTTCCTATTGTGATAAATCAATCCAAACTTATCTTACAAAAAGGTCCCTCACTACCCACATGCACATGCCAATCAAAAATTAATGCATGAACAGTGTATCTAAAAATATGGGTGTTACACATGCGCTCGACTAGTTATTCATGAATGCTCTCAAGATTTCGTCATAATCTCAGAGGAGTAACCTTACTCTACATTCATATAGATGATTTTATCAAGTACATATTTGCATTGACATATACCATTCTTTAAAAGATATAAAATCATTAAGAGTATTAGCTAATTCTTTTAAATCATGCAATCTAGCACTCACTCACATCACATGAATGGTCATTATTTAAGTGCTAGTATGAATAATAGTAACTTGATATTACCTTATGAAGCTATTTATGGGTTTTCTAATCATAAAGGTTGGGTTATAATGTGATCTTAATAGAAAAACCCTAACAATCTCATATCAACCCACACACATCCAAGAAAGTACCAAAATTCAAGTAATAAATAGCTAACAATAAATGATAAAGATAAAGAAAGAAACCTTAAATTATTTTGAATCAAATAACCCACAACCTTAAGTATATTAAACCTAAGACCCTTCGTTATAAATTGATCAAATTAATTTAGAGTATTTTCTGCCACACCCTAGAACAAAGAAAAGAATAAGAGGGTGATAAGGAATAATGATGGCCACCATAAACAATTAGCTTGATAAGGTCAATCTAGTTTATACAAGAACCAAATGAAATAAATTCCTCAAAAATTTTATTGATCTCAAAACTTAATTCCTATAAAATTTTATTGATCTCAAAACTTAGTTATTTTTACATCAAGCATGATGCTTATTTATAGGAAAACAAAAGCTATGAAAGTCTTATTAAACTTAGGACTTCTAAACTAAACCCTAAAAACTAAAAATAGGAATCAAAATAATCAAATCCTAATTAATTCGGATTTGACTCAGAACATGCAACACAGCCATGTTAGTGGCCATGTTCAAACCCCTAACAATAGGCAGTGTTGAATATAGGCAGGGATATAGGTGTGTTGCAGACATGGGCACAGACATGGGCATGTCCAAGGGTATGTACTCTACTGGTCATTTTTAGCACCTCCAATACGGCCATGTACATCGGGACACAGATATGTTGACCCCAAAACTCCTTCAAAGTCTCGAAAACTCACCAAAAGCACATTAACAAGCCTTGGTGATGATTCTCCCACTTTGACATCTTCAAAATGCACACTTTCCTTAGCTAGAAGGTTGTAAATCAACTTTAAAAGTGCCACATTAGCATGTTTAATTTGATTTCTCGACATTGGACCACCAATTCCTTATAAAGGATCCTTTGACCCTCTTTGTTTACTTTAATTCTTATCATTCCCTCCTTCCTTAAAAAGATTCACCCTTGAATTAAAACCTACATCAAAATCAAAAGAAACTAAATCAGCAACATTGAAAGTAGCACTCATATTACTCTCACCTTTTGAATCAAGTTTGTAGGCTTTATCATTAATATGCTCGACCACTTGAAATGGACCATTACCACATATGGTTGCAACTTAGGCTTTCTTTAGGAAGGAAACCTCTCCTTGCACATATGCATCTATACCTAATCTCCCAGTTCAAATACAACTTGCTTGCACCCCTTATTAGCTTGATTTATATATTGCTCATTCTTCCTCTCAATATTTTTGCTTAACCTTCTCATGTAGATTTTGCACAAACTCAATCTTCCTCGCACCATCCAAATTAACTTGCTCTTTTGAAGGCAAAGGTTATAAATCAAGAGGTGTAAGAGGATTAAATCTATATACTACTTCAAAAGTGAATAACCCGTGGTAGTATATACGCTCCTATTATATGCAAACTCAACAAATGGTAGACTCTCTTCCTAATTCTTCAAGTTCTTACCCATAATTTCCTACAACAATGTACCTAAAGTTCTATTTACCACCTTTGTTTATCCATTTATTTGAGGATGACATGTTGTTAAGAATAACAACTTAGTCCCTAACTACTTAAGAACTTAGTATCTCTATCACTCACGATGTATTTTGGAATGCCATGCAAACAAATAACCTATTTGAAGAACACATTTGCAATGTTGGTTGCATCATCGATTTTATTACAAGGAATGAAATACGCCATCTTGCTAAACCTATCAACAACAATAAATACACAATCTCGGCCTATTTTGGACCTTGGTAAGCCCAATATAAAATCCATAGAAATATGTAACCAAGGTTTATTAAGCACATTTAAAGGCATATATAATCCATGAGGCATAATTTTAGACTTAGCTTACTTACACTTAATACATCTATCACAAATACGTTCAACATCTCTTTTCAAATGTGGCCAAAAAAAGTGTTCACTAAGCACATTTAAAGTCTTTTTAACTCTAAAATGTCCCATCAAACTACCCTCATGAGCTTTCCTTACTAAAAGCTCATGCATACTATATTGAGGAATGCAAAGTTTATTCTCTCTAAATAAATATCCATCATGCCTATAAAACTTTCTAAAGGCTACATTTTCATATGCTTTATGCACAATACAAAAATTAGAATCACTAGTATATAAATCCTTAATATGATCAAATCCTAGCAATTTAGCATTCATAGAGTTAAGTAATGTGTACCTTCTTGAAAGTGCATCAACTACAACATTTTTCTTGCCTTGTTTGTACTTAATAACATAAAGAAACATCTCAATAAACTCCATCTACTTAGCATGCCTTCAGTTCAACTTTCCTTATCCTTTTAAGTGCTTTGAGGACTCATTATCAGTATGGATAACAAACTCCTTGTGCCATAAATAATGTTGCCATGTCTCTAATGCCCTCACCAATGCATAAAGCTTTTTGTCATATATAGGATAATTTAAGGATGTCCCATTAATATTGTCACTAAAATAAGCGATAGGCCTTTATTTTTACATCAAAATAGCCCTAATACTAATCTTGGATGCATCACACTCTATCCTTTACAAAGAGCGTCAAAGGATCCTTTATAAGGAATTGATGGTCCAATGTTGAGAAATCAAGTTAAACATGCTAACATAGCACTTTCAAAGTTGATTTACAACCTTTTAGCAAAAGAAAGTGTGCATTTCAAAGATGTCAAAGTGGGGGAATCATCACCAAGACATACCAATGTGTTTTTGCTAAGTTTTTAAAGCTTTGAAGGAGTTTCAGGGTCAACACACCCGTGTCCTAACATATATGGCCGTGTTGGAGGTGCAAAAAATGACCAGTAGGGTACACATCCTGGGAAATGCCCATGTCCATGCCTGTGTCTGCAACACGCCCTGCAACATGCCTATGTCCTTGCCTATATTAAACACTGCCTATTTTTAGGGGTTTGAACATGGCCACCAACAAGGTCGTGTTGCATGTTTCGAGTCAAATCTGAATTAATTAAAATTTGATTATTTTGATTCCTATTTTTAGTTTTTAAGGTTTAGTTTAAGAGTCCTAAGTATAATAGGACTTCATAGCCTTTGTTTTCCTATAAATAAGCATCATTCTTGATGTAAAAATAACTAAGTTTTGATATCAATAAAATTTTCTAGAAATTTATTTCCTTTGGTTCTTGTACGAACTAGATTGACCTTATTAAGCTAATTGCTTATGGCGGCCATACTTATTCCTTATCACCCTCTTATTCTTTTCTGCACTACTTCAATCAAAGGTGTTGTAATAGTGCTAAAGTTCTCCATAAAACATCGATAAAAACTAGCTAATCCATGGAAACTTCGCACTTCAGTGATAGACTTAGGAGTAGGCCACTCCTTGATCGCTTTGACCTTCTCTTCATCAACCTCAATAGCTTTAACTGACACAACAAAACCTAAAAATATAATAGAACTAGAATAAAAATAACACTTTTTAAGGTTAGCAAACAAATATTCTTTCCTAAGTGTAGTAAAAATAAGACTTAAATGCTCAATATAATTCTCGAAACTCCTAGTATACACAAGTATATCATCAAACTATACTACGATAAACTTCCCTATATAAGTTCACAAAATATGATTCATTAATCTTATAAAAGTACTAGAAGCATTAGTTAAGCCAAAAGGTATAACTAACCATTTATATAAACCATGCTTCGTCTTAAAGGTTATTTTCCATTCATTACCCTCACGCATATGTATTTGATGATAACCACTTTTCAAATTAATTTTAGAAAATACATATGACCTATGAAATTCATTTAACATGTCATCTAACCTAGGTATGGGATGTCTATACTTTACGGTGATATTATTGATTCCACGTACATGCGCCAAGATTCATCCTTTTTAAGTACCAACAAAATTGGAATGACGCATAGACTCATACTCTCTCTAATGTAGCCCTTATCTAAAAGCTCCTCTACTTGCCTTTAAAGCTCTTTATGTCTCCTCGGGATTACTCCTATAGGCAGGTTTGTTAGGTTTTTGAGCTCCCAGAATGAAGTCAATTTGATGCTTAATCTCCCTAATTGGCAGTAAACCCTTAGGTATTTCCTCAAGAAACACATCAATAAATTCCTGTAATAGAACATGAACAACACTAGGCAAAGAGTTGTCTAAATCAAGGTTAGTCATCAAGGCCTCCTTGTACAAAAATAAAATCATAGGCTGATTTCCTAAGAATGCAGCCCTTGTATCACTTGTGGTGGCAAAGAAATTCTCCCTTTTTTTCTCTCTTTTATTTTGCCCCAACTCTTTATTTTTCTCTTGCACACTTACCACACTCTTTTCTTTTGAACTCTCAACCTCACTCATAATTTTCTCTTCCTCACTACCCTTTTTCTTATATATCATCTTTAATTGATCCTCCAAGATTTGTTTAGGAGATAATAGTACTAAGGTCATCTTTTGGCCTCCCTACATGAATGAGTATCTCTTTTGTAGCCATTATGATTCACTCACCTGTCAAATTACCAAGGTCACCCCAAAAGAATATAACCCACTTGCATTAGCACTATATCATACTCCACCTCATCATTGTATATTCCTATAGTGAAAGGAACCTTACACTGACGTGTCACTTTGACTTCCCCCATGTCATTCAACTACTGTAGTTTATATGGTTTAAGGTACTTAGTAGTTTCCAAACCCAACTTCTCAACTAACTAAGTGCTAACCACATTCACGCAACTCCCACCATCAATGATCATATTGCAAATTCTATTTTTAACTATGCAACTTGTATGAAAAATGTTCTCACGTTGCTCATCTCCATCTTCAACCTTAAGTTTTATATTAAGAGCTCATCTTGCAACTAAAGATTTTCCTTCTATGGGAGTCAACATGTTACCCCCTTCATCATTACTACAATCCTCCAACTCGGGCAAGTCATCCAAATCATCATCCTCATCTCCACTCTCATAAGTACCATCACACATCAAAATAGTTCTTTTATTAAAACATTAAAAAGCAATGTGCCCTCACACCAAACATCTAAAGCACTTAATGTCCCTTATGCGTTCTTCATTAGTTGTGGCTTTACCCTTGTCCATATGTTTTTTAGGTTTGCTAGAGTCATATTTTGACTAGATTACACCTTGTCATTCTTTTTTCCCCAATTTGATTTTCATATGGGACCATCATTAAAGTTCATTTTTATTGAAGTGCGTCTACTCTTGAGTTATCTCTCCACTAATATGGCAATATAAACTATATCCTCAAGGTTAATGCAATTATGTAACTCCATGATGTTATGAATTTCTCGATTAAGCCCAAGTAAAAATCATACCATAGTTGCCTTACAATCCTCTTCAACATTAGCTCTAATCATAGCCATGTTCATCTCCTTATGGTATTCTTTTATACTTTTAGGTCCATGCACTAAACTTTGTAAGTGATGATATAAATCGCGATAATAATGGGAAGGAATAAACCTCTTTCGCATTACTTGCTTCAACTCCTCCCATATTTGGATTGGTCTCTCCAGGTTGCGCCTTCATGATATGAGTAATTAATCCCACTAAATCACGGCATAATTCATGAATTCAACAGCTGCTAATTTTAATTTTTTCTCCTTAAAATAGTTATGGCAATCAAAGACTAGCTCCACCTTGCCCTCCTACTCTAAGTAAGCATTCAGATCATTCTTTCCTTGGAAGGAATGTATCTTTATCTTGATGCTTCCTATATTTCAATCCACTATTGGTTCCTTTTCAACAACTTGCCCTATTTTAGCTTCCCTTAATGGTGCACGCCTCATGGTAAACGTCCCCAAATTATCACCAACATCTTCGTTAAAATCTATCTTCTGCTGTTGGCGTGTTTGGTTGCTCGTCGACTGCCCCTTTGGATCTCTATTATTATGGAATTTGTCTTATCAACTTGATCCTTCAAATTTCTATATAACAGCTGCATTTTCTTTATCTCAATGATTAAAGTATTCATGCTCACCACTATGCTCTCCAATTTTTAATCATGCGATCCTTGTGACATCTTTAGAGATTAATATTAAATAATTAGTAAAAAAATAAGACCTCTCAATCACTCCCTTACATGTTTCAACTCCTCTCTCCTACCAAATCACTCCACTCGTGTTTAAGCCCTCTATTGATCTCACTAATCACACAATCTTAAGTGTATTCCCTATAGGTTCTTGATAGAACTATAATTTTCTCACCAAATCAAATTACCTATGGAGATCTTCCTTAATTTCTCAACACCACAGAATTCAAAGAAATTAAATGAAAACTTCAAAGAACAAGTTGAATTAAAAAAAATTAAGAATTCAAAGAAAACAACTAAATAAATTAGAAGCAATTTAATGGAAGGGGTGATGAACAAATACTAGAATCTTCAATGCAAAGAAAATAAATTAGAATAGTAACAATGAATCCAATAAGATTTACTCAATTTGATGTGCACAATAATATTTTTTTTCTTCTTGTTTCTCATTTTTTTGAATTCTTTTGTTTTTAGAATCTTTTTTTTCCTTTTTTTCACTTGATGTACAATTCACAAATAAATTCACAAGATAAAATGTGGATTCAAGAATGAATTGAAATAACACTAATTCAAATGATGAATAATTATACAGGATTTTTTTTTAAGAATACTGATGAAGATAACTTTAAAAATTAAATTAAACCCAAATTTTGATGAGCCAAAGCTTTGACACCAAAAATGATGTGATCTTGATAGGAAAACCTTAATAATCTCAAATCAACCCATGCATGTCCAGGAAAGTACCAAAATTTATGGAACAAATAACTAACAATAAAGGATAAAGATAAAGAAAGAAACCTTAAATTCCTTTGAATCAACCAACCCGAACCTTAGGTATATTAAACCTAAGACCCTTCAATTGATCAAATTAATTTAGAGTGTTTTCTGCCATACCTTATAAGGTCAATCTAGTTCATACAAGAGCGTGATAAGGAATAAGGATGGCCGCCATAAGCAATTAGCTTGATAAGGTCAATCTAGTTCATATAAAAACTAGAGGAAATAAATTCCTAAAAAATTTTATTAATCTCAAAACTTAGTCGTTTTTACATTAAGAATGATGCTTATTTATAAGAAAACAAAGGCTATGAAAGTTCTATTAAACTTAGGATTCCTAAACTAAACCCTAAAAACTAAAAATAGGAATCAAAATAATCAAATCCTAATTAATTCGGATTTGACTCAGAACATGCAATACGGCCGTATTTGTGGCCATGTTTAGACCCCCAAAAATAGGCAGTGTTAAACATGGGTAGGGACATGGGCATATTATAGACACGGGCATGAACTTGGGTGTGTCCCATGGCATGTACCCTACTAGTTGTTTTTAGCACCTCCAATACGGCCATGTACGTCGAGACATGGGCGTGTTGACCCTGAAACTCCTTCAAAGCCTTAAAAACTCACCAAAAATACATTGACAAGCCTTGGTGATAATTCTTCCACTTTGACATCTTCAAAATGCACACTTTCCTTAGCTAGAAGGTTGTAAATCAATTTTAAAAGTGCCACGTTAGCATATTTGACTTGATTTCTCGACATTGGACACCAATTCCTTGTAAAGGATCCTTTGACCCTCTTTGTTGACTTTAATTCTCATCAGATTACCATCAATACTATTTTTAAATTAGCTTAAGTCCCATTCCCCTTGATATTTTATAAATTAATTTTCTTCCTAAGTCTTTAGTCATTTAGTCAGAGGATCGGCCAAATTGACTTCTGACTTTATATAGTTGATAGCTATTATTTTATTTTTCAGCAGTTGCTTAACCACATCATGTTTTAATCTAATGTGTCTATTTTTTCCATTCAAAGCTTTACTCTTTACAACTGTTATTGCCATTTGACAATCATAATGTATAGACATTGAAGGTGTTGGTTTCATACCCAATAGAATTTTTGACAAGAAATTTCATATCCACTTAGCTTCACTACTGACTGATTCTAAAGCCATAAACTCTGATTCCATGGTGGATTTAGCTACGATAGTCTATTTTACAGATTTTTAAGCTACAGCACCTCCACCGATAGTGAATAAATATCCACTACTAGATTTTGTCTCATCTGAATATGAGATCTAATTAGCGTTGCCTATCATTCTAGTATAGTGGGAGATCCACTATATTCAATACTATAATTTATGGTATCTCTCAAATATTTCATTAGTTTGACTATTGTATTCTTATGATCACGATTAGGATTATGAGTATATCTACTCAATCTGCACACAACATATGCTATATATCAGGTCTAGAAAAGTTCAATATGTGCATTAAACTCTCAATTATCTGTGCATATTCAGATTAATAAAGCTTTATGGTGAAATGGTTATAGAGGTTACAAGATGAAGGTAACTCTCTATAGGGTAGAATTATTTGGTATAAATATTTGGTAACTAGCATTGATAATGTCTTTATTTCTATAGTTAAACATTACTTAGTGGTATGAAGGGATATTTCACAAAATAACCTATCAAACATATGGTTTTAATATAGTTTTGCTTAATTGTTTTAATTGTGAGGTGGGTAATGGCCAAATGGCGTTGTTTGGCATGATAGTTAGGTCTTCAACGGCTATTTGAAAGAGTTATTTCCTTCATTATTTACCATTTCCATATAGCCTTTTGGCTTTATTTCCACTTTTAGAAAGTGGCAAGAGAAAAGTTAGTGCTAGAAATTTAGTTGGTATCGGGTTCTTACTGATGCGGAGCTTTAGGATTTGTAAGCTCTCCTTCTACTATTAAGTACGGTCTCTCTGTCTATGGTTAAAGCTGATCAAGTAGTGCAGTGACAATCTAGGAATAAAAGGTTCTCGGTGAATGGTCTATATAATAAGGTCATGCACTTAATTTCTGAGAAAAGGTACATTTTTGCGGTTAATGTTCATAGCGAGGAGCGGATTGACACTTTAACATTTTCTTATCTCATTTAAACATAAAAATTTAAAAAATAATGTTTTTAAGCCTCTTATTTAACAGCCATTTTAACTTCTGTTAACTTGTGGTATTACATTGTAATTTTTTATTATAAAAATATCAATTAAAACCCTAAAACTTCATTTTCATTCATTTTTACCATCTTCTTCATCTACATATTATATTTTCCAAATTCACTCATTTGAAAAATAAAACTCAGCATCACCACACTTCCCTAAACAAGCATACGTACCAATCATCGCACTCCAAAAAATAGAGTTTTTAGAAAGTTTAAGAATTAGCAAGCCACACTCAACGATGGACAGACAATACTTTCTATATATATAAAGTAATACTTTCTAGTTATCATTCATCACCAAGAAAATAGCACTACTGCTTTCAAAGAGGTTCTTGGCTTTTGAACATGTAAAGAAAACTAAGTAATAAACCTAAGGAAATAAATTTAAATACACCTTAGATGTTATGGACTGAATGTTTATACACAGCGTACCCAGATAAGATGAACTCTATAGTAAACTTGGGATTCAATGAAGCTTCCACTTCTGAAAGCTTATGTTCATAGATACTACCCTCTTTCGATAAAAACAGTTATTTTAACGGAGTCTTTGGTTGATGTAATAGGGAGAGGATGTGGTGAATCAGAGAATCTGGTAAGTAACTAATACAGTCTTCTTCTCTATCATCTTCACGAGACCTGAGCTTGATTAAAACATCAATACAATACATATGCACCTTTCGTGCTTCTTCTCTGACCTGGGCATTCATCAAACACCTTCCGTGCAAACTCAATCCCTTTTCTCCCACTACAGTACATATGCACCACTGTAAACAAAGGCTTGTTTCATCCACAGATTAGAAATTATTTATTTTATGGTTTTTGAGGCTCTTGTATTTGGATGGCTGGCGATTGAGATGGCTTTTAAGCCTTTTCTCGATAAGGCTCGTGCTGCCATGGACAAGTTCGATCCTCAATGCGATCCTGACGAAGATGAGCGACTCAGGTGCACACTCATTATAGATAAAGATGAGATGAACGCTAAGGTCAATACGAGACAATCAATTGGGCTGATGGAGGAGCAACTCAGGCATAGGCATATCCAAAAATTTTGCCCGACTGCTGGTACTGAAAGTGTGCAAAAGACGGCATATGAATTAAGATTGAAAGGAGTGGAGCTGGAGACAGAGGTGGATAAACATAGATGTGAGATTTTTGTTGGGGCTAAGGAGAAAAGGGAAGCAATAAGGGTTTCAATTGAAGTGATAATAACAAAAAAGATTAAAGAATATGGTAAAAATGAATGAAAATGAAGTTTTAGGGTTTTAATTGATATTTTTTTAATAAAAAATTACAATTTAATACCATAAGTTAACAGAAGTTAAAATGGCTGTTAAATAAGGGGCTTAAAAATATCATTTTTCAAATTTTTATGCTTAAATAAAATAAGAAAATGTTTAAGTGCCAATCCGCTCCTCACTATAAACATTAAGGACAAAAATGTACCTTTTCTCCTTAAGTTCCATTCGAGATCATCTCTTGTTACTTGATGTGTGGCTTCATTTATCTCATATGATTTGTAAAAACTGAGTTATTCATATGATTTGCAATGCTTGACAAGTTGCCAATAAGGGATCATTTATTTTCAATTGTCCTCTGTCCTCTTGCTGCTAATATCTGTGCATTTTGTGGTCAGCATGGAGAGACATATGATCATATCTTGTTATTATGTACTTGTAGTTGGAGAATTTAGTCTTCTTTTTGCAAATGGTGGTGTGTAGATTTTGCCATTCCATCATCTTTCATTCTTTGTTTCCAGCAATGGAAATATCTTGTGAATGGTTATACGCATCGTAGGTTTTGGTTATCTTTATTTTATGCTATAGCTTGGTCGATTTCTCTTCACTGGAATGAGATCATTTTTGAAGGGAATTCATCTTCAGAATTTAAATTGCAAAAGATGATCTTTTTTCTAAGCTGCTGCTTGTTTTAGTGCTTTATCTTCCTCTCTTTATATAACTACGACTTATTTACTGCAGTCAGCATAAAGCCTTCAGTCTTTGTCTTACCGTCGTAGGAGGAATAATGTTTACTGAGTTGTGGTTACTTATTTCATTGTTCATTCAGTCTTTGGTTTATTCTGTGTTTTTGTTAATATGGGTATAGGAATTCTTTCTTCTTTTAGTGGCTTACTAGTGGTATTGACGTTGTTTTAATTGGAGTTATGGTCTTGGTGCTTTTCTCTTTGGTGATATTGTTGGTAGGTTGGCTGAGATAGGACGTTGTGGGTGCCTGTTCTGTTCTTTTTTCATTTTGTTCTTGTATTCTTGCTCCTGTGGTGCTGTTGGAGCAGTGTGAGGTCAATTTTCTGTTGTCAAATTTTGATGGTTTGGTTGAATTCTTAAAGTCAAGGGTGGGAATGCATTCTTGCTATGTGGAGATCGTGTTTAGGTGTTGTAATTGCAGCGGGTGTTGATGTTGTGCATGCATGTTCGGTTCCTTTTTGTGTTTACTATTGCAGACTCATTCTTGTTTAGTGATTGCTATTATGCTAGTGAAGCTTCTAGTTTGGCGGAGTTTTTATTGGTAGAGTTGGGTTTCTTTCATGTTCAAGACAAGATTATATTCAAGGGTTGCTAAAGTTGGGTTCATGTTTTTGTTGTTGGCTTCGTTAATTTGGTTTCCTAAATGTTTGCTTTTTTGGTTTCTATTTTGTAATGTATGCAGGAGTTTGATCTTCTGAGGGCGATTTTCTTGTGTGCTAGATTTCTTTTTTTCATTTATTGAGCTTTTTCATTTTTGCTTGGATTTTTTCATTACTTGAGTGTTTTTACTCAATTGGTTTTTCCCCTCAATTTTAATAAAATAAAATAAAATTATATATATATATATATATATATATATATATATATAATCAAAATTCATAAATTATTTTTTTACATTATTTGATATTATTGTTATTGTTGCTCATGCCTTAAACCTATCTCTATTATCGTATTCACTCACTAGGTGTTTTCTTATTTTCTTTAGAAAATACTATCACATCTCGCTGCTTATTCTTCACGGGTCGAGTGCTTAGCTATCTGTGTGTATATATATATATATATATATATATATATATATATATATATTCAATATGTTATGCTAATGGATAGGCATGAGAAAGCATACGGTGTTCATGTTTCTTTATTCCTGGCTGAGTGATGTAGCAGAAGCTATAAAATAAATAGATAGGTTATTGAATCTGTTGATTCAAAATGAATTCCAGAAACAATCTTTTAAACCCTATTGATTCAATTGAATGAATACTAGGAATTAGGCATCAAATCTCGTTGATTCAATGAATACTGAGTTTGGAAAAATTTATAATTTAATTCTAAAATTCCAAAAAAAGCTGCCAATAACATCAAACAATCCCTATAAATAATGTTCACAAAACCCTAATTAAAAAAATAAAAATAAAAGCCCAACAAAAAGCCCAAAAATAAAAACAAAAAAGAATATAAAGTTCAAAGGCCAAAATGGAGGCCTAAATGATGAATTTTAAAGGCCAAAACGGCCTCCGCCGAACTAGCTAAATAGATTTATTATAGAGCTCTGAGTCAGCTTTGATTTGATATATTATGGCCCAAATAATTCAATCCACAGCAAAAGTTATGCCCTTTAGAAGCAAAGCTGCGCATCGAACCGCTCTAAAAACGCCAAAGCTTGTTCATCCACATCATTCTCCCCAGGGTAGAGAAAATTCATCCTCAAATTACTAGTAGCAGCATCATCATCAACAGAATCACCCGAAAAAGGAATCAAATGCTTCATATTAAACACTTATATGGCTAGGCAACTTAAGAAGATAAGCATTAGGATTTATTTTTTCCACAATCTCAACAGGACTAATCTTTCTAGCAGAAAGTTTATTATACTCCCCTATAGGAAAATGATCCTTGGTATGGACTGCCCAGATAAAGTCTCCCACATCAAATTCCAAATGCCGACGTCGTTGATCTGCAGCAAGCTTGTACTTTGTATTGGACCGAGATAGGTTATCATGCACAGCTTTATAAACCTCCTGCAAACTTGTAACAAAATCTGCTGCTTTCCCATGAACTTTAGTCTTGCTAGGCAACGCCATCAAGTCCAAAGGACCCTTAGGCTGAACCGAATAAACCACCTGAAAGGGACTGAAACCAGTACTTCGATTCACAGCATGATTATAAGCGAACTCAGCTTAACACAAATGCTGATCCTACCCTTTGACATGATCCCCAACCAAACACCGTAACAAATTACCAAGGGACCTGTTCACTACCTCAGTCTGCCCATCTGTCTGAGGGTGATATGCACTACTGAAATTTAGTTGCGTATTCACCATCTTCCATAAACTGCGCCAAAAATGACTAAGAAAATGAGTGTCTCTATCTGAGACAATAGATGATGGAAAACCATGCAGACGATATACATTATGAAAAAATAGTTACACCACATTAACAGCATCAGTGGTCTTTTTGCAAGGAATAAAATGAACCATCTTAGAAAATCTATCAACCACAACAAAGATGGAATCATTACCTCGCTGTGTCCGTGGCAAACCCAACATGAAATCCATACTAATATCAGCCCAAGGCTGAGTTGGCACCGGTAAAGGAATATACAACCCTGCATTAGTTGCTGTCCCCTTAGAAACTTGACAGACCTTACACCGCTGCATAAATTTCTCAACCTCCTTGCTCATTGAAGGCCAGAAATACGAAGACTGAACTAATTGTAATGTTCTGTCTCTGCCCATATGACCCTCTCCATGCAACTCTGTTATTATCTACAAGCGAAGACTACAATCCGGGATGCATAACTGATTACCCTTGAACATATACCCTTCATGCAGTAAAAAATCTGTCCTATGACCAGCATTCACATCTTGCAGAATTACAGAAAAATATGGGTCAATTAATAACAATTCATGAAAAGCATCAAAGCCAGGAACCTCAACCTTTATCTTCACTAACAAATTAGTTCGACGACTCAGTGCATCTGCTACCCGATTAGTAACGCCCGCCTTATGTTTCACAACATAAGTAAATCTCTCCAAATACTCTACCCACCGAGCATGCCTTGGGGAAATCTTATCCTGCCTATGCAAATGCCTCAAAGAATCATGGTCAATGTACAAAATGAATTCTCTATGAAATAAATAATGTCTCTAATGCCTTACGGCCTGTACAACAGCATAAAACTCCACGTCATAAGTGCTGTAATTAAGCTTAAAACCTGACAGTTTCTCACTGAAGAATGTAACTGGTTTGCCATTTTGACTTAGCACCGCTCCAATCCCTACACGAGAGGCATCAGTATGTAGCTCAAAAGGCTGTGAAAAATCAGGTAATACCAAAATTAGAGCTGTTGTAAGTCGATCCTTAATGGAATGAAAAGTTATCTCAGCCTCATCAGTCCAACAAAACCGACTGCCCTTCATACAGTCCATTATAGGCATCATAATACTGCTGAAATACGGAATAAAACACCTGTAAAATGACACCAGCCCATGAAAGCTCCGAGCCTCAATAAGGGTCACCGGTCTTGGCCACTACCTAACCGCTTCAATCTTAGCTTCATCTACTTGTAATCTATCACCTGAAATAATGTAGCCTAAGAAAAGCACTTGACAGGCCATAAAAACATACTTCTTCAGTGCTGCATAAAATTTATCCTTACACAGCACACTTAAAACTTCTCTGACATGCTGCAAATGCTCTTCCCGGTTTGCACTATAAATCAAAATGTCATCAAAGTAAACTATAACAAATCTACCAATAAATGGCCTCAATAACTAGTTCATCACCCTCATAAAAGTACTAGGGGCGTTAGATAACCCAAAAGGCATCACAAGCCACTCATACAGCCCCTCCCTGGTCTTAAAGGATGCTTTCCATTCATCCCCAGGCCTAACTCGAATCTGATAATACCCACTCTTCAAATCCAGCTTTGTAAACACAGTTGAACCACTAATCTTATCAAGTAAATCATATAAACAAGGAATGGGAAATTTGTACCTGACAGTAATTTTGTTGATAGCTCTGATGTCCACACACATATACCAAGAACCATCTTTTTTGGGGACTAAAAGAGCGGGTACTGCACAGGGGCTTAAGCTCTCCCTAATTTGCCCTTTAACTAGCAATTCTTCAACCTGCCTGCGCAGCTCTTCATGTTCTCGAGGACTCATTCTGTAATACGGCCTATTTGGCAATGCAGCTCCGGGTTCCAAGTTTATGTGATGCTGAATATCACGTAAGGGAGGCAACCCTTTGATGAGTGTGAAATATGCATGTGTTTAGCACTTTATTTTATTTCATATTTAGGTTAGAATTGCATTGTTTAGTTAGTTTTTAGTTAATTTAGTTAGTTTTGTTATTTTATTTTAACTTAAGTAATTTTATGTTAAATAAGTAATTTTTTTTAGTTTGTGGTTGTAGGATGCATTTGAGAAAAGATGGAGATAGGGCTTAAAGATAAGGATAAGATTGAAGCTCAAAGTTAGAAGTTATTTTCGCATCAGGGCACATGGCCATGCACTTGCCCATGTGCCAGTGGCATGGCCATGCACTTGCCTATGCCTGAATTGAAGAGGAACCAGTCACAGAGCACATGGCCATGCGCATGCCCATGTGCCAGTCACACGCCCATGCACATGGCCATGCCTGATTTCAGTATTTCAGAGTTATTTTGATGTATGGGCATGTCCAATTGTTGCGTACCCATGCATAATGATGTGGCAACCATTCAAAAGTGGATTTTAAGCTGGAGTTTGGATAGATAGAACCTCATCTTTTAAGCTTTTGATTAGATAGAGTTTGAAAGGGATTAGATGATCTTTCTATCTAGGAATCTAAGTCTATAAATACTTTCATTTATTTTTCATTTAGGGTTGTTCTAGTTTTTAGTTCCTAGTTTTAGGTTGTTCTT